>JABCPU010000204.1:0-120264 GCA_016800925.1 Suillus spraguei
ACTCTCACCACCACACTGCGTTTTCCCTGATAAATGACCTATAGGCTCGTACAATAAGATACTTCGTATATAGGACTTGAAGACAGATGATGTGTTGAAGCAGATGGAAGTGGAGTGATATGTAATAGGGTACGGACGAAAAGTCAATTGTTAATAACACTGCTAATAAAGGCGTGTTAATAACATGTTAATAACGTGTTTAATAACAGGCACACGACCATGGGGGGTTGACACAGTGTTAATAAGTCTATTGACCCCTGTAGTCTTGGTGAGTCGCCCTCTGACCTTCTGTTGTTCCTTGCAGATCATTGACTTCGACGTTTACAATGCAAATCTTGCAGGGAAGCAAGCTATGGTCTGACATGGGACTCGAGTGTCTCACAACGAAACTTTCAACTGGTTTCCCCTCCCTCCGAGTCTTACACCAGTCGAGCACTCGAAATGGTTGACACGAAAGCCTCAGATGATGGTATTCTTATTATTCCTGTATCAGTGCAATCAATTATTCTCCCAGATCAGAATCTGTCTGTCTCATCATTCCTTCAATTCCCACTCCCGTCAGCTTCGATTACGACTGCTCCGCCATTGCACGAATACTTTGACACTGACCCCCCGCCTGAGGACACCTCATATCTCAATTATCTCTGCATGCAGCCGCTTCCCCGGCTTGCAGTTCTGCACCAGCTCCTAGAAGGGGTGCAACATGCAAGATTAGATGGTAGCTGGTCTATTGTATATGCTCATGCTGACATCAATCAATCTTTTCCATTCTGGATTCTGACGTTTTTGGCGCCAAGCATATACTCTCCTTGACATCCAAAACAAATGGCGACAGGCAGAAGCCTTCCTTACCAAACGCCAATCCAATCCAGTGGCCTCTACCTTCCATCTTGCCTTGAGCAGGTTATCTTGGTCAGGCTCCACAAAAGGTTTCTGTGACTGGTCACCCATTCATGACCTTGCAGATTTCGCATCGCAGAAATGGCTAACCGATACAAATATGAATATGATGTTGGACATTGTATATGGAGATAAGGATGTAGCATCGAACCATACCTTCGAAACTGCATATTTTGTGCCGTTACTATTACTCGCACATGATGAGCGTGCCAAGAAAGATTATTTGACCTCACGGGAGGCGAAACCTTTTCGCAATGCCGCCGAGCAGTTGTTCAAGGGACACTACAAAAGCCTTGGTATCCCTTGCCATATCCACGAGAACCATTGGACTGCAGTTCTGATCAATGCAGAGGACCAGAAAGTCTTCTATGGAGATTCATTTGGCGCAGCTATTCCAAATAACCTGAAGGCAGCCATTGACTGGTGGCTCTCGCACCATTCACCAACTCCCTTGACGTGGGATGATCTACAGATTTCCTGCAGGAGGATACGCACTCGAACGTGTAAGGCTACAAAAGGGGATAACTCGAGGAATCGAAGGAATTGGCAAAACACGCTTTGCCACTATCTGTGCTGCCGCTATCTCTGTTCAGCGCTGCCTCCCAGCATTGCGAGAACTTGTTGACACTGGATCAATCAAATTTCCAGGCAAGGTACGTGGTTTTCGCACCCCATCTATTATCAACTCATCGGTTACTACAGAAAGCAGACTTAGCAAGCATAATCAAGTCTGGAAGCCATCGTGGATTGAACTTTAAACTAGGCCTTGCCCGTTTCATTGATGTTCAGGGCCCAATTGCAAAGGCTATCGTGTGTCTTGAGTCAACGCAGACAAATCCGGCCGATGTGTACAAATATTGGTTGGCAATTTGCAGATGCATCAAACAGATATTTGAGGATTCGTCGAGTGGTTTTAATGTCGAAGAGATGGGCCAAATTTATGCTATCATCAATTCCCGCTTTCGTGAGCAGCTCGAAGATGGACCAGCTGACTGCTATCTTGCGGCTTTGTGCTTAGATCCACGTATGTTTCACTCATTCTTCACCTTTGATCCTTATCTCACATGAGACAGGTTACGTTCGCAGTGCAATCCTATATAACCCGCTCTCTCTCAAAATCAAGGTCCCTCATGTTCCTTCAACAGTTGCGCCAGATATCCTCACATCACCAACTTACATCCGAGTTTTCAAGTACCTCAAAATTGTCATTGAAGCCGAGTTCAAATCCCAGCACAACCCCACTCTCAAAGGAAAAACGGCTGCTGATGTTTGTGAAGCTTTTGTGCGCCAGTTTGAGCGCTATGTAAAAGGACAGTACCCTTTTGATGTGATGGTGGATGCTGGTCAGGGCATCCTCTCATACTGGACTCACTTAATGAAGATACCTGAAGGTTGCATACTCGCTGTGAGTTTTAGCCAATCCTGACTACTTGTAACTCAGGCTTTATCTCCAGTGTATCGCAGAAAAACTTTATTCAATCAAGCCCTCATCTATACCCGAGGAACAAACAATGTCAGTATTCACAAGGATGAATACAGCAGCCAGGAACCGTCAACATGTCCGGACACTGGTGGACATGACTCAGATTCGACAATGGCATATGTATGATCCAAAGGTCAGTGTCCTATTCAGTGGCCTGTATTGACAACTCACGTCTCTTAGAAAATGGTTGGAAGACGGCACCCAGACATTTCATTCGGCAATCTCGACTCCATCATTTCAACACCCAAAGAACCAGCTGCTCATCAAAGCCACGAGCCTACTGGCAGCTATCTATCTGTGGGCACAGATGAGCAGGAAGAAATTCTCGAAGACAAAAAAGACACATGGCTTGATGAGAAGCTAGCAGCCGAACCAGCGCAGGATTCAGCCTTCGACATCGAAGTAGATGCAAACCTTTATGCACCAATTGTCACCAAAGCATTGTCTGATGAATGCAAGGAAAGTCCTATCAACGGCCTGGGTGGTGATGCTACTGAGGATGATGCTGACCTAGAGGACAAGGACACCGAGTGGGGCGGAAAATTTTGGTAGTAGCTACAGCAAAAATCGTCATTTTTTGGTCACATGACTGTTAATAACATGCTTGTAAATAACCCTACGCAACCGCTTGCTTTTTAACACAGGTTAATAACAGCGAGTTGACTTATCGTCCGTACCCTAATATGTAACATCAGGAAATCATGAGTTTACCTATTCCTTACTTATTTCAAACTTTTCCCACTTATTCCAAATGGATCTACTTATTTCTCTTAAATTACCACCTGGTCCCAACTGAACTATCAGGATCTGTTAGCCATCATTATAAATGTGTGCTATAAAATTATTGGACTCTTAATTTGCAAAATAGTACCTCAAGAGAATATTTGAGAAATAAAATCATCAGCATTAATGTGTCACTCGAGCTTCATACTAGTCACTAATTGTTGGTCTTATGCAATGAAACTTGTCTCTCAGGCCCAACAAACATATTGGAATACTCAATTTTGAAGCAGTTGTCAAATTTCAGAAAAAAAGTAGGTCCATTTGAAATAAGTGGGAAAAGTTTGAAATAAGTAAGGAATAAGTAAACTCATGATTTCTTGATGAAGCACGCCGGCTTACCTGAGTTCCCATAATCAGTACATATACCGCCGCTGATGCTGAAAGCTAAGCTTTCAGTATTTCACCTTTTGGTGTAACGGTTATGGGGGCGGCGGTCTGACCATGTTACATGACCCTAACTTGTTCGCACCGTCCTTAACCTTCGCCAGAAACTGATGGACTCCGCCATGGGGTCGATGCTGGACGAAGGATGCATCAATGCCAATAGTTGGAATGAAGTGATCCTGATAAGCTCACGTACCGAGCTTCCACCCATTGCTTCGCTGGTTGTGTGAGCGGAATCCCTCTGAGTCGATGAGTTGCCTTTTCTCATTGTGAATAGCAGATAAGGATCAGAATCAGTGGCACATCGGTGGTTTTGGAGTTTTTCACTATGCAAAATTTGTTTCAAAATGTAATTGATAATTTGGCATTCTTACTATACATTTTGATGCGGTGAAAATACAAAATTTAGAAGAGCAGGAAAATCCTGGACGAAATTCTACATTTCATACACCATTTTGACACATGAAAAGAAAGTAATTTAACCAACAGCGAGATTTGAATCAAAATGATTGAACATTTTGATTCGAATCTTGCATGAAGTAAAACTCCTTTCAAACTGGCAAATGTGTTTTTAATGCTTTAATTTCAAATTTTCCTAAAATTTCACCCCATGCAATACTTGAATCAAAATGTTCAATCATTTTGATTCAAATCTCACTGTTAGTTAAATTACTTTCTTTCATGTGTCAAAATGGTGTATGAAATGTAGAATTTCGTCCAGGATTTTCCCGCTCTTCTAAATTTTGTATTTTCACCGCATCAAAATGTATAGTAAGAATGCCAAATTTATCAATCACATTTTGAAACGCATAGTGAAAAACTCCGAAACTGCCGATGTGTGGGAAGCTTGGGACGTACTGACATAAAATAGAGGCTATTATTAGTACTAGGGGTTCGTGGTGCAAACTTATGACCTTGCTCCAATTTAAACTTTAATAAGTCTCACAGGGCCACATCTGTGGCAGGGCCCGCTACCTCTTTTTCGTGAAAAACCGGATGTTTTCTAGGTAGTACTGGCATTTATTGTTATTAACACTTGGCTCTCTAAATGGATGTGCCATGTTCTTCTCTCAACGTTCTGTTCTCTATTCTGGCTTCTGGTCTTCCGAGCAGACTTCTATTCTTTGAAGTGTCATTTCCTTCTTGATTTGCGTGTGTTCTCTCTAATTAGGTCAGAATTTGGCTAAAACAGCGTTCAGTGATTTTCATGTGGACTGTGTGGTGCCGAGTCAGTCACTCTTCAAAGGTATATAAGTTGACAGTGTGGGATCAGTCTCCTCTCTAACTTGTGATCCTCTCCTAGCTTCTCAGGCCTTAAAAGGTGGGCTGACCATGTGCGGTTCACTCTTCATAGACCTGACCATGGTCTTGCAAGCCCCGTAGTTGCAATGGAGGGATCAATCACCCTTCAATGTTAGCTTAGATTTTGAAATGACTGGCATTACTTGCCCTTGGTTCAAAAATGTTAGTGACTACATGGAGCATTTCACCAGTTACATCTTGGATGATCATATTTCTATGATCACTACACTTTCCAGCAGCTTCTTGCATCTTGTCCACCTTTCCAGAGGTTCGGGGTTCAGGCTGATAGTGATTAGGTTTGAACCTGTTTGAACCTCTTTTTTGTAGGCTTCACACTTTTTTAAAAAATATGCAAGTATTTATTGTCGCATCAAAATGTCTAAATCTAACATTGATTGCAGAAATCCGAATATGCTTGCAAATATATGGGCTACTGCTGTGGCTTCAGAACCTTCCTTTGGACTTGTCTAAACTCACCTGCATTCATTTATGCTTCTTTGTGCTTGTTTGGATTTGCCTGTATTTGTCTGCGCTTGCCTGCACTCGTTTGGACCTGCCTGGACTGCATTCATCTGCGCTTGCCTGCACTCTTTTGCACTTGCCTGCACTTGTTTGGACTTGCCTGGACCTGCTTGCATTCATTTGTACTTCCCTGCACTTGTTTGGACCTGCCTGGACTTGCATGCATTTGTCTGTGTTTGCCTATGCTTATTTGGACTCACATGGACTTGTCTGTATTCATCTGGACTTGTCTTCGTCTGCTTGCCTGCACTCATTTGAACTTGTCTGGGCCCTCGTTTGAACTTGCCTCAGCTTATCTGCTTGTGTCTGCTCTCGCCTGTACCTCCACTCCTCTCATTCTGGCACCTTCAGGTGTCATTTGCATATGTTCAAGCCATGTCAGCATTTGCTGACGTGCGCTGGGCATATGTGTTAAACACTGGCAAAGGGTTCCCTCTGTCGTCCTGTACTCGTCTGAGCCACATCAACAGTTGCTGATTTGTACTGGGTGTTTGCGCATGGCATTCATGGTGTTGGACATGGTGTGGTGGAGCTCTCATGGTCTTGAGAGACCTCTGCAACAAAATTGGCAGCCCATTGTCTGCAAGCTTAGTTGAACCTAATTCGAGACTGAACTGGTGTAGCGAGAAAAGTCATGCTGACCGTCAAAACCCCGTTTTCGACAAGTGTCTTGTTAATGTCTGTGGCGGCAACCAATGAATTTCCTTATAGCAACGAAATAGCCTTTTCGCTCCTCTAAGGTGGAACCATTCTTCTCCCATGAACCCTTACTGGATCCTCGTGCCAATGCCCTCATGTCCCATCCTATTCCGTCTAGAATCCATTGGTGCGTAGTTACCTTGCTTCCGCCATTACTAAACCTACGGCAGGATTTACCTTACATCTCAAGGGGCCGCTGCATGCTGTGCACCTCATAATTAAGTACCCTGTTTATTGTCTTTCTCGCTACCGGACTTGCATAGCTATCTCGTATGCTCTCACATATGTTAAAAAGGACTGAACATACATACCATTACTTCTACTTCCCATTACATTCCTTCACTAGGACTTAGTATCCAAAACGCTCGCTAGTCGCAATCCATTTGCTTTTGAACTCTCCTCCATTCAAACATCGCTCTTAGATTTAACCGCCGGTAACTTTACCACTCAAAGTACCGCACGACTTTCACTTTCACTACTCATAACCGGACTGCAGCCAGTGATCTCGCTGGGTTGTTTTCTCTCTCTTCTGCATTCTCACTCATACGGAGTTGCTGCTACCGCTACTGCACCACCAGTGGTAATAACATTTTCGTCTCGCCCAAGTAACTTTGTTCTTGCTCTCACTAGCTAACCATTGCAGCTATCCTTACCACGTGTGTACTGCTGACACCGCACTAGTACTGCCGATATACCACTACTGCCACTAACCTCAGAAGTCAGAATTCCTGTTGCCATATTAGTACTTCATTGTTTCCTTCACACTAACTTGAAGGAATTGCTTCTATTTGCAGTCCTCTTGGGTCAAACATCTCACTCGCGCCTTCAGTAGGATTAACGCTGCGCTTATACTTAGGCCAGCGCTAGTTTCTTCGTTTCACCGGACTTCAGCAGCACTACTCATGATATGATCCATCCTTACTCTCTGTTTTCTTTGATATCTTCAGTTACTTGGTATGACTTGGTATGATCCACAACTTCTGTAATAACTCATGATAATTTAGGTCACAGTCTGCTATTATTGTTTTCTGAACATTGCCATTGTACATATAAAGTTATGAGCGCCCATGTGAAAAGAGCACCCGATATATCCACAGAATTTGCAAAATGCAATATCCCTGTTATTGATAAAATTCCAAGTCTACAAAGACCCAGCTACCTAAAGGTAGCGGAATTTTTACATGAAGTCTTTACATTCGGCATAACACTAGTACTTGGTGTCTTTTCATCATTACTCATTGTCTTCATTTACTATATTGTCAATCAAGTCATTGTCTTTGATGAAGAACAGTGTTGCATCATATTCCAATGCTAGATATTCAATGAGACCTGGAAGACACGTGTGGTGAATTAGGTGTATTTGAGTAGCAATTACGTGCCTCGGATGGCAGGACCCCATTGAAAATCTCTGGCTACCATTGTGATGTCCATTGCGCTCTTGATGTGGTTCCTAACACAAGTGCAATTGTGGTAAATGAGGATGTGAACTAATCCTCTATGTTGCAATGCCACTGCATGTAGTCAGTTATATACTTTGACAATAAAAATGTTATCACCCCTGATAAACAGACCTGGCAATGCTTGACAAGTAGACGATTGGCATAGTGTGATAAAGATTGAGTGAAAGGGTGACATAAATGGTTTTTAAGTGCCGCTTGAATTTGTGTGGTTTGTTGTGTGAAACGTGACAATGTCATCTGATGGCCAACAATGCAAGCGTGGGGAGCTTCTGTCTGCTATCGTGAGATGTCCAAAGCTTCAGAATGTTGTTGAAGAGGCTTTTGCTGGAAACAAGGAGCACATATTGAAGGACGTCAAGATCAAATTAAGCAGGCATGTTTAAGTGCTGTTACAATTGTACGTGCCCCTGTTCATTTTCTCTTTGTTTCCTTTACTTGTATATTACATAACAAACTCTGACTCATATGCTCAACGCATCTGTACTATAGTTGCCTTCCTTCTTTGGATACGCACTTACATTCTCACGACTCTCTTGATCCGTGCGCACATATTGACCTATTTAAGCACATTGTGTTATGCTTGTATACTTTACTTTAATCTTACTGGGTTTTACCTGGAATATCCTTCGCTTAGGTCTCCAACCTAAGTCGTCTTGAATCATCTCTAAGTCTAAGCACTCCTTAGTCTTGGTCTCTATTCTTGCAGAACCTCTTAGACTTGTCTTTGAGGCCAAACCCTTGATCGTACTCGGAACGCGTTCCTTGTACTTTCACCTTGTCCTCTTCTGGAATTGTAGAACTTCCCAGCAGACCATCTGTGTCTTTTCACTGTCGCTGGTGACGCCACCCCAGTCATAACAAGTGCTCCCAGTCCTTCAGTGGATTCAAGATTTTCATCTTTTCTTGTCGATGTTGATGAACACGTGAAAGAGACACGCTTAGGGGATTTTATTGATCATACTGGTGATGCACGCACATGAAAAGCCATCTATGTCATTTGCACTGGTGAATATTTGGCATCTGAATTGTTCTTGGTCAATATCACTGAACTTCCTAATTGACATCTTCTTGTTCCTTTGCCCAAAAACCTTCATCCTGCTCAAGAGCTTGTACATTCTATGTTGTTGTATATGCCATCAATTATAACTTCTGAAGACATGTCAAAAGGTTATGTGTGCTCATTGTGTATGCACAACCTTTGGGGAAATCAGTTACCCTCTCATGCATTGGCCAACGACCTTTGGATTGAAACTGTTTCTCTGGAACTTAGCATTCTCACTCTTCCCGAATGTATCCTTATTAGGTTGTATTATCCTGCCGCATGCATTATCAAATTGTATCCTCAAAAGAAGGGTGCTAGGAACTGGGACACAGCGGGGCTGAACAGCAGATTGCGAGGCAATGTCTCAACTTATTGTTTAAATCCAAAAGACATCTGTGATATGATTGAAGGATGCATGCTGCCTTGACATCCTAATATTCTTCCAGCTATGATAGGCATCTCCATTATTGGTCCAAATAAATTGCCTATTCGCTGTCTCCTGTCATTTCTGCATGTCAATCGGTTTCGTGTTCACAGTGCTCTGCAGTTTTTGAAGAAGAACAATCATCTTTATCGGGATATCATTATTTGCAATGATACATTGGATCTATTACCTGAAAGTGGTATACTGGGTCAACTGCTTTCTGTCATCAAATATTCCAATGATGTTGGTTTAATGGAGGAGGAATGTGAAGGTTATGTTGTAGATGAGGAGGAATCTGAACATCAGTGTGTTAGTTTTCATCGAATGTCTAAGGTGTTTATTGGTTCATCTAGTTAATTCCTATTTTGATACTCACACATCTGTGCAAGATCTTGCTGATGATGGTATGTGCGACATGTTGTTAGCTTTATTTAATTTTAATTTCTTTGAACAGTGTCAGACATTGTGTCTCTACAAGTGCATGGGGTGGTTGATTCTGAAGTACTTGAACTATCCAACAATCAAGTTCTATCTCACGCCCTTGCAAATACTTGTGAATCTACTGAAGAGGCATATGCAGTCAAGCATGGATCTGATTTTGTCAACAAATATCCTTGACGAGATGTAATGGGAGGATATATTTCTGGAGAACCTGAAAATCCGAATCATCTTTTAGGTGCCTTTCCATGTCGTGTCTCTTCCCATATGGCATGGGAGGCTTTGAAGTCAATCATCGCTGCCCAATCACTTATGAAAATCAAGTGAAATGGGCGATGGGATATGGTGATAAGAGATTCAGGAAAGATATTCAATTCATGTTTCAGGTCTTTGGTATTATCCAGAAACGTCAAGTGTGCTGCACTGCCGTCCTTCAAGTGCAAATGAAATCATTTCACAACAACCAAGAGGCTTTTAGACAATTGACGCCACACGATCTTTCAGTTGCAAGCATTGAAGAAGCTAATCACAAGGAACCTTCCAATCACGTTGTTCGAAGTCTCAGACAGCATATTAACGCTGTGCGGACGAAGGTTGTTGGAACAGACGAGTCACATACCAAAATCCATGCATTGATATGGGGTATGACAATGGTCAAGAATCCTCCATCATTGTGGATTACCATTAATCCCAGTGATACACATGACCCAATTGCTCAAGTCTTTGTAGGTGAAGAGATCAATCTAGATACTTTTAATGTTGATAGCGGTCCGGATTCATGCCATTGGATGATGAATATCGCTAGCAACCCTTATGGGGCTGCACAATTCTTTCACTACATCATTCGCGCTATCTTAGAAGATCTTTTTGGAATCTCAATAAGCGGCAGAGGCAAAATCTGTTGATGTGCGGGAATATTTGGCATTTTGGAAGGCTATATTGGTATGGTTGAAGCTCAAGGACGAGGCATGCTTCATTTACATCTTATTGTTTGGTTGCAAGGTATGTATCTGATTCATAGTACTTTATGTTGTCAATATTTGATGGAAAGGTGCTCTGTCCTCGGTCAAAATGAAAGAATTATTGTGTTCGAGTATATTTTGTGACCGAGTGGCGTGGTACATTGCTTCAAACATCCAAGCCCATCATTCGGACATAACAGAGTGCACTTTGAACCATGTTCCATGTCAAAGAGCAGCATCGTATTCATGACCTCCAGATCCTTGCAAGACTTTTTTTACCATTGAACAAAAATGGCTTGAAGGTCTGTTAGTTCATGCGGTTCAAATCCATAAGTGTGGCCCTGGCTGTTTACGAAGTTTAGGGGGTCGCTTGTATTGCAAGTGTAGAGCACCATTCCCTGTTGATGAAGCTTGGGTTGATGTCAGTGGTGCATGGGGCCCTCAACATCTTTATCTGTTCATGAACAATTGGAATCCCTGGTTGTTACTGGCTATTTGAGCCAATCACGACTGCAAATTAATCATGAATGGTGGAGATACGAAGCACATTAGTTGGTATATATTGACATACACAGCTAAACGGCAGCAGCACTCAACAAACACTTCAGCATTGCTTGCCAAATCACTGGCTTATCACAAAAAAAATGACCCATTGAATTCCAATGTTCAGCAACTCAATCGTTGACTCATCCAGCGCTGCTCAAACTGTCTTAGTAGGGAACAAGAGTTTAGTGCGCCGGAAGTCATTTTATACCTTATGGGATGGGGAGATCGATATATCTCTCATCATTTTGAAACCATACATTGGAGTTCTGTGGTGTTCCTTCTCAAGAAAGTATATCCTCAATTGCGCGAAGTTCATCAGGAAATCATGAGTTTACTTATTCCTTACTTATTTCAAACTTTTCCCACTTATTTCAAATGGACCTACTTTTTTTCTGAAATTTGACAACTGCTTCAAAATTGAGTATTCCAATATGTTTGTTGGGCCTGAGAGACAAGTTTCATTGCATAAGACCAACAATTAGTGACTAGTATGAAGCTCGAGTGACACATTAATGCTGATGATTTTATTTCTCAAATATTCTCTTGAGGTACTATTTTGCAAATTAAGAGTCCAATAATTTTATAGCACACATTTATAATGATGGCTAACAGATCCTGATAGTTCAGTTGGGACCAGGTGGTAATTTAAGAGAAATAAGTAGATCCATTTGGAATAAGTGGGAAAAGTTTGAAATAAGTAAGGAATAGGTAAACTCATGATTTCCTGATGTTCAGTAAGTTATGAATTTTGTCTGTGTCTTACCTTTGTGTGGACATAGTTCTCATGTCTTACAACGTACACCTGAGGGTCAAACAGTTAATGTCGCATATGATCATCTTCAGGTACATTCATCGGCTCCATATCATATAAATTTTGACTGTTTCAAGGGTGAATATGCTGTTCTAGAGATGTACGAAGGTTGTATGAGATTTCAAGATCAGATGCCGATTATGTCGATCGCAATAGCTTGAAACTTTTAACTATCTTGAATATTTTCTCAACACCTACGATGTTTTGGAGAAATCAGACGCAAACCAAAGTTTGCATAAGAGGCAAGATTTCCGTGCGCGGTTGCCTTACAAAGAGGGAACACATCATACAGACCATGTTCGGGTTCTTCGTGAAGATAGTGATCATGTAATTCCTCACATTCCTGGACCATGGTTTCCTCACGCTGATGATCCTGGGTGTCACGCCCTGTACTGCACTTCCATGCTCGCGCTCCTCAAGCCATGGAGGACCATTACTGAACTCAAAGATGCAGATGAAAGCTTTGTGTCTGCTTTTGAAACGTTCATGGCTGGTGCTTTGTCATTGACTCACGATATTGTCAACAATATACAATATTTCCATGAATGTTCTCAGAAAGCTAAAGACCACGAACATGAATCTGACTTCTCCTTTCATGGTGCAGAAGACATCAATTGATTCGATGAAAACCTATTGGAAGGAGAAGAAAACAGCGATGATTCAGATAGTGCAAAAGTAATTTCTGAAGAAGATATCTTACACACCGAGAACGGAACATTTTCAGCTTGGGAAATGCTTTATGCAGATGTCGCTATGAATATAGCAGAGGACTTCAGTTTTTTTGTCCAAGACGCAGAACAAAGTTTAAGGTTTTGGACCTGGCGACATCTATAACTGATCGACAATGCGCCAATTTTGTTAGTGGGATAATCTCATCCATCACTCGCCTGATTCACCCAACATTTCTCCCATGGCTACTTGAATCGATGAAGGCCGAGTGCAAACCATCGAATCTTTAAGTTTGCATGGTTACAATGATCCTCCGTCTGTTGGAATTTGTGACGTTTTGCCTTTATCTCATTTCACGGTACTGGAGTATCTCAACCAAAAACAGTGTCTGGTGTTTTGTATTGTTTCTCAATTTTTGGGTGAGTTTGCAAACCAATAAACTATGAAAATGCTTATGAAATAGATGAGTTTTACATGGTCAGCAACCTCTGCAACTTCTCATGCAAATTCATGGACAAGGAGGTACGGGAAAAACAAAACTACTGCAAACGATAACGGATTTGTTTGTCGCAAGAGGTTGTATATCGTGTTTGGCAAAAACTGCAATGTCTGGTGTTGCAGCGTCCCAAATCGAAGGTTCTACTTTACATTCATGGGCTACAATTCTGGCTCATTTGAAAGTATTGCCAACATCAGACACCTGGATTTATCATTCAAATGTGGAGACCATGAAATGGCGAGAAAAGAATATGCGAGATAAAGTGTTATTGGTCATAGATGAGGGGAGTATGCTTACAACCAATCTCTTGTGTCTCTTGTCGCAAGTTACAGGCGCCTTTCGAGAAGCTTTGGGCATGGAGAATGCCTCGAGTACCATGCCCTTTGGAGGTCTAGGAGTTATTATCTTGGTTGATTTTCATCAATTTCCTCCTGTCAGCAGCGCTACTCACTCGCTGTATTATCCTTCACCGTCTACCACGTGATGCCAACTAGGCAGAAATCATTATCTGCAATTCTCTACAGTTGTCAAACTCGACCAGCAAATGCGCATAATGGATACTATATGGCACAACATACTGCAGTGTTCTAGACGAGGCGCATGCACTGCAGAAGATTTGGCTATCATACATCACCTCGTGCTTTCAGACAATCAATGTGATGTGTCCAATTTTGCGAAAGCCCCGTGGAATGACGCTATTCTCATTACACCATGAAATAGTGTGCAGACTTTTTGGAACAATCGCGTTGTCATCAAACACTGCATATCAACTAAGAATACTTTATACGTATGTCATGCAGAGGACTCCGCACAAGGAAAAGGTCTGGACATGGATCAATGAATGCAAGTAGCGCAGCTGTCATTGAAACAAGCAGAACAAACACCTATGATTATACGTCTCACCAAAGGCATGCGAGTTATGGTAACTCATAACATAGCTACAGCGACCAATCTTTGCAATGGATCATGGGGACGAATAGTGAACATAATTTTGGATGACAGAGAACCATCACTTACATCCGCCATCAATCATCAAGAAGTTGATTTGTGCTATCCCCCAGCACTTATTATCATCGAGCTCTATTCTATTTCTGCGATTTGCCTACGTTACCTGCTCTCAAACCCCGTCAAGTTCCTTTGACACCTATTGAAGTCAAATTTTCCATCGGTTCTCGTTCTACCACTCATACTCGAATAACACAACACCAATTGTGTATTACTCCTGCTTACGCCTTCACTGACTACAAAGCTCAGGGTCAGACCATCAATCATATACTTGTGGATATTGGTAAAACGACGTGTTTCAGCCTTTCACCTTTTAATGCATATGTAGCATTGTCAAGGAGTCAAGGTCGACAGAGTATACGTTTATTGAGAGACTTTGAAGATAGTCTCTTTACGTGTCATCCTTCCGAGCATTTAAGAGATGAGGATAGTTGAATTGACGAGCTTGCACGAGAGACTGCGTCGAAATTCCATGGTCTTGTATAAATACGATGATATGTACTATTGTCCATGATTTAGTGTTGAACTATGTTATCTTCCATTGGGCATTGGCATTGTGGTCTGTCGTTGACGGCTGAGTAACACTACCATTGGTAAAACGGGTGTCTAAGCAACCGCCTGTTTGCAAGCCCTTGGGCATCTATCATGTATTTAGTTACTGTCTCGTAGTTTGAGTAAAGATATCCTCGCATGGCCTAGTGGCCTGGTTGCACGGCAGATGGGGACGTTTCCGTGCAAACTAGAGTAGGAAAAATATTACGACATCATCGACACCATTTTTGCCGAGCTTGGCCGCCACCTGTTATCATCAAACTTTCATCGTCGTCATGAGATCAGTGATGCAACTCACCATGAATCAAGACATCACGACAACTATCTTAGAAATGCTTTTTATTTATGACTTAATCAATGTGGGGCGTGCATGTCATCTTTTCCATGATCTGTCTCAAGACGTAGTATGGCAGCGGTTCAAGTCCATTGTTCTGCCATTTGCTGGAGACCACTTCGAAGATTTTGTACAAGGGTTGTGACAACAAAAGAGTATTATTACAGGGTCTTGTGCGAGAGCTATGGTGAAAGGTATGCTTGATTACGTACGTGCGACCTAAATCTCGTCCTGCCTCTGAGAGAGTTTGATGCATTAGACATCATAATGCGAAATTCTCTCCACTTCACCCATGTTTCTAGTGTTCCACATCCAGCCCTTGCACCTCACATAGGCCAGTTTCATGTATATGTCGTGAATCATCGCGTAATCACCATCTCTGCACCACAAGAGGAAGCTACTGTGTTACACGTTATTCTTAATGCACCGACCACAGCAGACATGGTGTTCATGACTACTGGAGGCATATGCACATTCTACCCAGACTGGTTGTATACAAACCATGCAGTTAAATGAAAAACTGGCGGCTTTGTTTCATATGACCAAAAATTAGGATGCAACCGGTGATATTTTGGACGATATAGACACACAGCAAGACACCAACTTTCTATGGCATAGCTGTCATGACCACTGTCCGACGTACTGGCATAATATGCGGCAGAAAAATATGTGATTGTCTGTTGACTGGGATAGGGAAGATTCTGTGACTAATGTGTTTCACAATGTCGACATTGAATGGAGGATGAATACCTACTGCACAAATGTATGTTGTCGAAACAATTTCGAAATAATGGCGCACAACTTGGAAGCATGTGGAGCATGTTATCGTAAGTTAGCCGTCAATGTCGATATCACGAAAGCTTACTAAACAAAACAGGCAGCCATGTCAAATATCTACCTCAGGAGATACGACTCCGTCGACCAGTAAGTCGATGCAGTTGAGAAATGCCTGTACTAAATTAAGTTTTAGCGCTACAGGCTGATATTAAAAGGAATTTTCTATGGATCCGGATGCCATAAACCATTTCTAGTGCCTGTCCCTGTGTGTGACGGTGTGGAAGGAAATCCGACCCTTGATGATCTTGATGTTAATTACTGGGTCAAACAATACAATTTGAAAGATTGTACAGCTTCAAGATAGAAGTTTCGAAGAACATTGAAGACCGTAGCAGGAGTGACAATTGCATTCGCTAAAAAATCACCTTGTATTATGAAGCCCTCACTCCAGACCGATCCCCAAATCATTTGCTGAATCGCATGTCTGCAATGAGCGGTTATCACAGGACAATCTATGGGAGTGTATTGGTGATGAAACAAAACATGAATGACGAAATCACAGATTGTACCAAAGATGATCAATTGATTGTAAATTTTTCAATTGCTAGGTAGGTACGAATTTGCCATCCCTGTTCTATCTGATTGTACCCTAGTGCCCTACATTATGACTCATTGTGAAAGAAATTTCAGAGAACGAAGGTTTGAAAGTCCAATTACGACGCAAGGATTTCTTACTCCTATCTATCTTTTGTCCTCAATCACGATGGTGTTCGACACTCGGGTTTATCATGATCACTCTGTGTCTCAGGATCTTTGTTTTGCGTCTGATACACTGTTAAAGCGTATTTCCTGGCAGCATTCTGCCAATGGCTTAGTGGTCGTCGATCGTGAAGACCAAACACCTTTTACGGGCTTTATCGCCAGAAGGGTTTCTCCATTTAATCTCAAATGTGGAACAGGCGGCAACTATCTCAAGAGAGGTGGCCTGGAAAAGGCTAAATATCATCTGCATTTGATCCGTCCTACTGACAAAGCTTTGGGACGAGATTTTGATGTCGCTATTAGTAACTTGGACAAGATGCAAGAAGCTGCTGGAAAGTGTAGTGATCATAGAAATATGATCGTTTGAGATGTAACCGGTGAAATGCTCCGTGTAGTCGCTAACGTTTTTGAACCAAGGGCAAGTAATGCCAGTCATTGTCATTTCAAAATCTAAGCTAACATTTAATGTAGAAGATACGGATTCCTGATTCACCCCATAGTCAGAGACATCCCAATGCCCCTTTGATGGATGACATCACCGAAAAATGGCCCATTCTGTCTGAGCTTGAGGAAGAGTTCGATGGTATCAAATACACCCATCGTGCTGTTCCTCTGCCGGTTTTCCAAACGGAAATACAATAGGGCCTTTGGATATAAACAGATCATTGGATGGAGCTCTAGTTGAAGTCCATTTCCAAGTTCATCATTGGCACGTCTCAGGATACGACAGCTTTCAAGCGAAAGCGGAAAAGATTAACATCCTCAGAGATAGCACTACCATTCCATCGAAGCATCACCTTAGTGAGGACGATAATTCACAACCAGCTCACAAGAAACATGAAGTTGCGCCGACAGCGGGCAGTTCCCAAGGATAGTGCGTTGGTATTGTGTCATAATAGTATAGGTATCCAGTGTTAAAGGCTCTAACAATCGTGTTGTATCTGTGTAATGATGTACGTTTATGTAATCGTAAATTTTCTCATGCACACATTAGGTGACTGACAGATTATATACCCTCGCAACATGACCTTGCTCCGCAAGGTAACAAACCTTGAGGCAAATATTCGTTGCAAATGTCGAGATTGATGTCAAGCGCATATGTTTTATCTAAGGTTTATGTACAGCCTGATCTTACTCGATTGCACCCTCTTATAGTACTCCCCATCTCCACTTTTTACCATACAGGCGCTCCCTTCAAATGGTCCGACTCTCATGTCTTGGATGCATTCCTGCAACGCAACCGCCAACTATGACTGAACGAGCAGAGCGAGATGCAGTACTTCATGATCGGAATCTTTAGCTGCATTCCTCCTGGGTGCCGGAGTCATTTGCCTCGCACCCTTATGCGGAGCTGAGGGCAGTAAATGCCGTGATGGCATGCACATGTACTTTGAAAAAGCTGATAAGGTTTGCATTGGGTTGCGGGCAGTATTGTACGCTCAGGAGAGAACAAATTGATGTATATACTTACTAGAAGTATGTCCCGTCAGTGTTGGTGATGCATGATATTAGTACCGATCCAGTACAGGATAGTTTCCAAACCGCTCAGCATCATAAGTAGCAATGGCAGCGTCTCCTCGCGAAACCTCAATCCCAACTATGTATTGCATAAGTACATCACTCTTGTCAATACAACAAAGATCGAAAAAGGTTCTATATCCGTATTGCGCATGAAATCAAATAAGAGAATGTCGAAGAACAAAACCACCACAAAGTCAGTGCTTCCTAGCATAGCGGAACAGCATCCAGCATGACATGCCCTACAAAGGCATAAACCCCGTCGGACGCGCCGTCACCCCGCCTCCGACTCCCCATACATACCATACGCCATCTGCATAGTCTCCCCATCAAGTCCCCTCACCCTAAGACACTTCCCAAATAATTTCTTATCGACTGGATACTGAACCCGGCTCGCAAGATGCTGCCCCCCCACCAAATCCTTAATCACCCCAGCAATAAGCCGTTGCTTATGCACGTTGATCAATGGCTCCAGCTGCATCGAAGGCGGTAGAGGCGTCAGAGAATCGAATACTTCTGGATGGGCTGGAGACTCGAAATTGACAGTCTGGGAGTCGATGCCGACGGGGTCGTGAGGTGAGGTTGGGTCGATTAGATCTGGGAGTCTGCTATAGCGGTACAGTTGAGAAAGATACACCCCGATGAATGGGACGCAGGCTGATGGCGTCTTGGCGTCGTTGGCACCTTTTGATTTTCCCGAGGGTAGATCTGTGCTGCTGCTGCTCAAGACCGTAGACGTGCGCGTCGTCACATTCAATGTCTTCGGGTCCACCATAGCAGCGATAGCATCGCGCATGGCCTTGAAATCATCGTTCGGCGATACGAATCGCTTCAGCTTTTGGAACAACCCGTTCTCCCACAGCCTCACGCGTCCCCAATGTCGATGCATAGCTTTCGCGACCCACTCGTTTTGCAAACCGGCGATGATAGCTGCCAATGTGTTGAAATTATTCTGAACGTATGCTTTCTAGACCACGTCGCGCGAAGTCAGAATTAGTTCCCTCAAAATAGAACATCATCAAAAAGCAACTCACAAAAGCGACACGAATAAACTTGCCCACCAACATCGCCCTATCGTTGGGATGCGTCATCACGATCTCGGCAACCACAAAGTTCGCAAGCAGATTAAACCGCCCTCGAACAGCAGCCAATGCACTAGTCTTCTGGCTCCACCGTGACTCAGCCTTCCATCGCGCCCGATCCTTGAGATACTGTGCCCAATCCAACACGTTCACCTCCTGACACGACATCCAATCGTCCAAGATCAATTCTTCAGGCTTGACCCCCAAGAAAAGCTCTCGGTCGATCATCGAGAAATGTTGTACGATCGGGTCGGCGCTGACGTTCAGGATCCAGCTTCGGTGGGGTTTTCGACCAGGGGAAATGAATTTGGATGGAGAGGTTATCATGAAGGGGGATGCTGTAGGCGAGCCGTGGGACGTAGATGGTCTGGACGGTACCCTGCTCTGTAAAATCTCAAGTGGAACTGCATCTTCAGGCGCAGGTTTCAACTCGCTCGTCTTCACCGGCGGCGATGTCGGTCCCGATCCTCCAAACATGCCTTCGACCGTGCCAGACGTCAACTCTGAACCCACCGAACTGAAATTGTCATCCGTCGTCGTCGTAACCCCCGAGATCGTCACCTGTGATCCAGTGCCCACAAGAGTCTGTTCATCCATCCTTAATGCTCCAGTCTCGTGCTGATCAATCTCATAATCCTCCTCATCCTCCTCATCTTCACTGTCCATTCCAAAAAACCTCGGCTGCTCATCTCCAAAATCACCCACAGCCATTCGTTCCTGAATCGTGCGCACCCACCCGTCCACCTTCTTCGCTTTCTCTTTCCGTTTCTGAGGATTGATCTGGCCTTCAAGACGTCTCAGAGCCTCTTCAACGCCCCCATTATCCTCGTCGTCACTCAAGAATCCACGAGGGCGTTCACCTGCCACTGCTGGAATACCATTCCCCAACGCAGCTCCAACAGACGCAGACGACACAGCAGATCCACCCGAGGCCACCGAGTCTCGAGAACGGATCCCCAACGAAGAAACGCTGTCTACCGACCGGCGTATGAACTCGAAATCCCTCCTTAGAGGCAGTCGACGCGGGGGCTTGCGCAGACCTGGTGGTGCGGGTGGGTTCTCACCATGCGCCTCGGAAGAGGTATCTGAGAGATCTAGGTCGTCAATGGAGACGACATCGAAACGCCATGGTGGCTGAGCCTGCACCTGGGCAACGAGGGGGTTGATCCGCGATCGTGAGGACAGGATTGAGCCGAAGGAGTCTGTTGAGTGTGTACGCGTAGACGCGCGGGAGACAGACGATATGGATAGACGCTTCTCTCGTGTAGACTGGCGTCTCTCTTGCATAGATTGGCGTTTTTCCTGCGTAGACTCACGTTTTTCCTGTGTAGATTGGCGTTTCTCCTGTATCGACATGCGCTTATCGCACAAAGAACCCACCACCACACTATCCCGCTCCTCCTCCTCCTCCACCTCCGTAACAACCCGTAATTGCGTCTGCGGCGAGGGCAGGTCCAACTTCGCTTCAAGCCCTTTGACCGTACTCTCCACCGCACTCTGACTCTGCCTCCCATCTAACGCTTTCACCCCTTTACACTCACCCATACCCGCCGGCTCAATCATCTTCAAATACTGCTCAACCCCACCCCTAACCATCAACAAATCACCCGTCGCGTTCAGCTCCAAATCAAACGCCGAAACATTTGCAGGAACCGCAAGACCTGTATCCACAGTTTGCCTCGAGTTCAATACTCTTTTCCATCTTCCTAAACGCCCGATCGTTTTCACGAATGCACGAGAGATCGCACTTTGGGGGAATACAATTGGAGGGGGGGAGCTATTCGTAGGGGTAGTATCGCTTGTATTAGAAGACGTTGCTGAGATAGATGCTCGACTCTGCTGGAGTATGTTCATCTGCAACGGTTGTTGTAAAATTGCAGCAGCCCTGGGCGGAGAAGACACGCTGCCAGAATTGAATGAAAACGCGTTGTTGTTGTCGCCATGGAAGATAGATTGGGGATGTGCGGGTAGTTCGTCGGGTGCGAAATCGAGGTCCACATCAGAGTCATCTTGTTGTTTGGAGGATATGGCTTCTGCGAATTTTTCGCCTAGGACGTGTGTGGGTCGGGGTTTGGTGGGAATGTTTAGGCTTTGGCGGGCGGAAACGGAGCCGGAGCCGGATCGGTGTCTACGGGTATGGGCTTCTTTGCAGTCTTTGACGACTTTGATGAGTTTCCTTACAATGTTCTGTGTATCATACGTGAGCTGAGAAAACTCATAAAAGAGGAAAGAGAGACTCACCAGACCATCCTGATGTTTCTTTAAAATAGGATCTTTCACAAGGGTATTTAACCAACTCGCCAATAAAAGCCTCAACTCCCGATTCGGTAGAAAATCCATGACGAAGAATGTTAATAGCCAGTATCTGATAGCTACGAACGTCCGCACGCGCACGATTTTCCGTACCATATCGTCTTTACCACTCAACGCCCAGTGAAAACGACAAATGAGAAGGTGGCAGAGGTCGACGGCAGAGATGTATGTTCGGTAGGTAAGGAAAAAGTTGAGTAGTTCGTCATAGTCGAGATCGCTTGTTAGCTGAGCAATCCATCGTTCGATCGTCGCTGCGATGAGCACCTTGGTGGTCGTGCCTTCTCCATCGATACGCACTACAGGCACATCTACAGGTCCACGGCCCCTGCGAGAATTAGAAGGAGAAGACATCCCACCGCGGCTACTCTGCGATACCGAGACATCATCGCCATCCAAATCAGAAGATATATGTATTTCCCCCCAGAGGACGAAACGGGGGTCATTTCGCGGTGCAGCACTATCCTCTGCGCGAAGAGACATTTTGATAGTCGTCTCCCCTGCAGAATCTGAGAACAGTCTATCCAGCTGTGGAAGACCGCGGTAAGTCTGGAGAACATCAAACACTTCTGTTGAATATCGGGAATGCATGCTTGTTTCTGGGAGTGGGATAAGTTCTGGGTCGGGTGGGATGATGCCTGGGGGTGGAGAGGGGGAATAATCTTGAACAAGGTCGGGTGAGACGCGGAGGGGGAGGATGGAATCCGGGGTATCTGCTCGTTGTACGGTATCTCCTGCACGGGCAGTCAGACCGGACTCAAACGACTGCATCTCCCGTAGTGCGCGCGGCATGGGTAAAAAACCATTAGAAGACGGCCTAGCAGGTGATTCGAAAGTAGCGCCAAGTCCAAATGGATGTGGGATGAGACCTGGTAACGCATTGTTTTCGAACACAAAGCTCGAGAATGGAGAGGAGGGTACGGAGCCGTTTGGCCATTGCATGACTTCTGCAAAAATGTCTGCGGTAGGCTGTTTTGGCGGATCTGGGAAAAGCGCAGTTGGCTGTGGACGTTGCATATCTGCACCAGTGACGCTGTGTGAGTGAGTCCTACCAGTAGGAGTGGGTTGTGTGGATGAGCCTACAGCAGACGAGCTAGCAGCCATGCCGAACATGTCTGGGATAGAACGGGTCCTTCGTACTAACTTACGCGGCTGCGTGGTGGTGGAACTAAACTGAGATTCCTGGGCGGTGGACTTGACTCTATTCTGGATGAGGAAACTCATGCGGGAACGGGTTCTGGAGGCACGAGTACGAGAGGCATCAGCGGACATGGACACCTTATGAGTCATTTGCTCCGCTTCTTCTGCGGCAGCGGCGGGGGCGACTGCATCGCGACGACTTTAAATAAGTAAGCAACGAGATTAGCGGTGCATAGTGGCGATGATACGGCAGGAATCGCACCTGACACGATACATCTGCTTTCCGTGCTGATTGACGAAGGCAGTAATGGCATATGGAGAACGGACATCTTTGCCTACGCCAAGCAATTGGTCGTACCGCCTCTTTAATTCTCTAGCAGCTGAACCAGATGAAGTCTCAACGAAGCTGCCATCAGCTAGTGAAAGATGAGAGGCACGCAGACCAATGACAAAGAAAGAACACACGAGCTATTGAAATGTCTGCAGAAGCTACTTCTGGTGGGAGCGAGTTCCATTCTGTATCTGATGCACGGGAGAATGAGAACGAAGATTGTGAATTGTTTAAAGAAGGTGCGGGAATTGGGAGCAAGAGATTTGCTGCTGGGGCGAGTTCGTCTGTGGGTGTCTCTGAGTCAGTCGTCGGCATCGCGCTAGTCATCACCGGCGTCGTATTCAGCGCCGCCCTCGCTGTCGTGGTCGTATTCGTCGTAGTCGCTGTCGTAGTCGCTTGAGTATCAGTAAGACATGAATGGCATCGAGGAAACAAAAGCAGAGTGACACCGCATGCAAACCACGTGCTTTACCCCGCATCATTCTCTTCCACAATGTCGATAGTTACAATCCGCGTGCGTCCAATTCACTACAAAAAACCCACTGAAAATCATCAACCAAACCGTAGAATGTCGAGTTCTTTAACAATCCAGCAAGATTTTTGGATCGTTATCACTTTCGCGTCACTTTTGAGTGCATAGCGCCTCTCAAGGACGGTCAGCACAATGTTTATTAATTCGTAGCTTTCACCTGCTAACTTTCAAACGCAGATCTGGAATGGAAGCTCATATATGTATCATCACCAGGAAATGAAGAACTAGACCAAGAACTAGACGACTGCCTCGTAGGTCCAGTCCCAGTCGGCGTAAACTCTTTCGAGTTCGAGGGTCTTGCGCCTGATCCCGCAAAAATACCAACGGAGGATGTTCTTGGCGTCGCTGCTCTTATCCTCACGGGCTCTTATCGTGATCAAGAGTTTGTACGCGTTGGATACTACCAGAACACGGAGTACGATAACGAGGACATGAAAACTACTCCTCCGGAGAAAATTAAATTTGATAGACTTGTACGCGATATAAGCACAAAATTACGCGTCACCCGCTTTCAAATCAAGTGGTTCGTCTTATTCTTCAAGTTTGTGATCTGAGTCTCACCTGCTCAAAGGGACGTCGTGCCACAATCACAAGGTCACGCGGCTGCAGGCGCTGCTGCTTCAGCCGCTGTTCCCTCTGCAAACGATCTAGATGGTGATGATGCGAATCATAGTACTTAGATTCACTGTATTCTTACTTCTTGCATTATACCTATGCACTGTCGTTTGTCGAACACTATGCCAACGGCTTACTCCTGTACAAAAGCACATACGCCGACGCGTCCTCCCCTCCTCCATCAATCGTCCCCAGCTTCTCCCTGGGAAACACTGACACCTTATCGTCATCAAATTTATACCAATCTTCATCATCCTCGTCAAACGCAGGTCCACCACCGGATTTGCATGGAATACACTCTTCTTCACGAAACCGATATAATGCCCCGCATCAGCATCTGCTCCCTTGTGCGTAACGATAGCTGTCCAAGAATCAGCTGGTCTCCCAAAGCCAAAGAACAATGATACCCACCAACAAGATCATACAACCCAGTTACGCTACACCCATAATCATTCTTCAGGTCGGCATCGACTAATCCCTCCAGCTCTGCCAGCTCCCGCGCACGATATACGCTCTCTTCCTCTAGGTCCCCCGGCACCTCACTTGCAGGCGCCATCTCAACGTCTATATTCTCTTCTGCGGGCCTAGATGATGACGACGCCTCCTGCGCCACCTTCGTCCGCTTACGCACCTTCCGTCTCTCAGCACGCTCTTTCTCAATCGACTTTAGCCTGCCGGACACCGGTGTGAGCTTCGATTTCAGCTCATCGGTCACTATTTCCAATGCATCAAACTCCGACGCGAACTTCACTTTGCGCTAGGGAATCGTGAGACGTGAGGTAGAACTAGAAACAATTTATGCCCACCATGATTTTGGCCTTCTTTCCAATATCGCGTCTCCATGCAAAACGAACCATATGTACTGTCAGGTAACTTGGTAGGCGCGAGAGACGCGACGTCTGGCTGTAAACTGCTTGACGCCCAAGTGAAGGAGAGCTCTTTTCTAATTGAGAGTTCATTGCCTGTATACACGTAAGCAGATCAACCCAGGTACAAAAAAAACGTGCATACATCCTTAATACCAGTATGCATATAATTCGTTGTTGCCGAAATATTGCACTCAATTTTTAGCACCTTTTCTATTGTGACCGTGCTAGGCTCTTCCGGCGCTTCGTCGCATTTCAATCTGTCCAAATTAATCAGTTGACACCGAGCAAAAAAGGAAAAAAAAATCAAATCACTCTCTGCGCATCTCTGCCATCATAAACTGATCGACGAATCTCCTTCCCCCCGACACTGTATTACCCGTAATGTCAATCCCAGGAACCTCTTTCAAGCTGTTCGCAAGCTGTGTCCAACACTCCTCAGCGTCTATATCTCAAGTCAGCAACCCAACAGAAAAGACGGCAGAAAAACGCTCGCCTTGCTGCGCGTATCCCGCCGGGCCTACGATTCCATTCTTGCCTGACCTATCAACCTCCCCGAATTGAGGCACAACCTGACGCAACACAGTCAAAAACGTGGTAGGGATATATCCCTCCGTTGTACGAGACATGTTGCTGTACAAGTCTCTCAGCGCACGAGGGAGGACGTCCAAATATGGTGATCTATCACACATGAAATTGAGGTCACAAGATATGCATGTAAGAAATAGCAGCATACGTTGAGAGAGCTGTTTGAAGCTCTGGTATCGCACGCATCGCTTGGACGGTCGCATTCATGTAGCAGGTATTTCCGAGGCTGTGAGCATATACTTATCACTTCATGGTACACTGTGAATCACTGTAGCACCCACTTTTTCAATCCAACGGGCAAAGAAAGCTGCAAGAACAAAGCATGAGTAACCCACACGAACGCAAATAAAACAAACATACGGCTTCTGCGATTTCCGACTCATCCATATCTGCGCATGAACAGTCACCATAACCATTAAATCATATGCGTGCAGACACTCACCCTCAAGAAAGACGATCGGTTTTTCAGGTGGCTTTGGGAGCTCGCCCGCAGCGCCGATAACCATGAAAGTCTGTCCCTAACCACACATTCAACACACACATTCCACAAAACAAAACAAAAGCGCACTCACCACTTTAGGGGCTACCTTTTCCAATCTGTATCATCCTACAAAAATCAATCATTTATCAAAACGCCCACACAACACGAAAAGCACGCACCTTGAGCACGCCGCCCTTGATCATAACTTTCATGCGCTCTGGCGGCACGCCTGTGACCTGATAAACCGCATCTTTGAACACAGCAGGTGGGAGCGATGTGTCTAGGTTGACATCGAGTGTTTTTCCTGCGTGTTTGACGTGCACTTGTAGTGGGGCCATTGATTTGGATAAGTTGCAGGTCTGCGTAATCGCGGGTGATTAGACTGACGCGTTCAAGGGGTAGATGGGAATCGATTATGTAATGATGGGGACGTGTCTGTGACGTCACGCTGTACACGTTCTGTAGGCAGTGCACCAACTAGCTTCAAAAGCCTCAACGTCGACTTTAATAACCTTTCACTTCAACGACGACCTCAGCAACGATAACGACATTAAGCACAATGACAATCTAGTATGTATTGAATAAACTACGCTCGACAAGTTCTGATAGTCTGGCAGTTACTCGCTCACATTCCTGCTCCTAGCAGCAGAAGTAAGTCCCGCAGTACTCTGAATTACATTTACAATTCATAACGCACCCAAACTAGATGGTGACATTCTGCTTGCTCGTGGCCCCACTTCCTTTCACAGTCCGCAAAAAACTGTTCCGGTTCCTCTCTGAAAGTCCCATCATCGCCAAAGTCGCGTATGGGCTCAAGATTTCCTTTATGTTCGTACTTTAATCGTTCATATCTCTCTTATTTACTAACATTATGCCACTTACCTATAGCTTTGTAGGCATTCTTTTCTTGGACGCCCTCCAACGCATGTTCCGCGTAACAGCCGAAACCGAGATGGCAAAAACAGGCGGCCAGAGCATGCATGATGTACGAACTGAGACCAATTTCGCTGCTCGCAAGTTCTAGTGCGCACCCCATCTTCTTTCATAGCGCATGATTTAATCTGACGTATTGTATTTCTCTCATCAGCGCACAACGAAATACTTACCTGACTGGTTTTTGCCTCTTCCTCTCTCTGGTCCTCACCCGCACGTTCTCCATCATCTTGGACCTCATCCAGACGCAGGAGGAATACGCGAAACTGAAGAAAGTTGTGAGCACCCCCCGTTTGGGGTTGGCTTTTGCTTATATATTATTGGTTTTGTAGGTTGGTGCAGGCGCCAAGGGTGACCAATCCAAACAAATCGAAGAACTCAAGAAGAAATTGGCTGCGAGCGAAGCAAAGGAACGTGACTTTGGTGCGTTTGTCACCTGTTATCGATGTTTCGTTTCTAAACTGAAGATGCGTCCCGCAGCGACCCTCAAAAAGCAGGCCGCACAACAGGCTGCTGAATTTGATCGCCTTGCGAGTAAGTACAATGAGGCAACTGGGGCTGTTTCGGACAAGAAATCGGACTAGGGGCTCTTTGTGTACTATAATACTGTCATTTCATGTTCTTTTTGATTCTTGCTCCTGATCAGTTACCCATCTTTGTCCCAATGAATGGCAATCGCTCATACTATATGTCGTGTTGTTTCTCGGAGTCCCGGTAAAACAAATTGACAATAGCCAACAGTAAGTAGCAACTTCAGTTACATGCATTTGAATTCGGGTCAGTATGCCCACATTATCGTGCGACCCCTCAGTGATCTGTGTCTAATTACATATTCATATTTAATGATTAGTGTCCGTCACCCAACATGATAAAAACATTCACCAAGGATAAATAAGTCTCTTCTGATAATAACAAAGCAAGCGAAGCATAAACAGTCGATCACTGCCGTCGAGTACGATGCCCAACGTCGCAGTGTTATATCCGTAAATAGCGTGGATAGATTGCTACTCGAGATAAGCCGACTAATGCAGAAATTGATAGTCGCCGTATGATAAATTGGGCAGTGGAATAAACCATTTGTCGCCGGGCTTCGATAGTTTTTGTCGTACAAAGAAATCAAAGCAGCTACATGTGAGGTGCTCGTACTAGTAGGCACATGCACCATGGTATTCCTTCGAACGTGCGGAGAGTCCGTCATAAGGTTGCGGAGCACAGCGTGATAGTAGATTTCAACATTTTTCCGTCAGACGAATTCATGAAAATGCTTCAAGCATCGCACCCTGGATTTCTTGATCCGTATGGAAGAGATATTGGACTCTTCCGCGAGTGGCAAAAAGTCTGCGAGACAGACACCAACATTCAGCAGTGGCAACTGAATCCTCCGAAGGTGCGATAACCTGTTTCGAGCCTGTAGCATGGTGCCCTGCAAGGAGCCTGAATGCAACATGAATACTCGGAGAATCGAGATCTATGGTCAGTAGCATCTTGAAAGTGAATGTGGAACACATTAGTGCAAGCAGCGGGATCTTCCTGCACGACGTGCTCCTTTGGCGTCACATAAGCTGTATTGAATCCCCTACAAAGGGGAGCGAGACGCCAACATGAAGAAATGCAAGTGAGATTGTCTGTATATCCGAGTACTACTTGTCCGTCATGACCTCTGAATCAGTCATCGAGATCTATCAACTCATCACATTCGTCTCTATCTCCAGTAGTGACATTGTTGTCTCCTTCCTCACCACAATCATCATCGTCCGGTTCATGTTCCAGCATGAACGCAGGAATAGTGACCCCAGAACGAATTCTAGGGCCTGGTCGCGGACCAAGATTAATTTCCTTCCGGGACTCACGAACAGCTGCGAGAGCTGCAATCTATGAAACCACCACCAAGACTATGTGTTAGCGAGAGCAGAGTATACACTTATAAATAATGCACCTTATCCTGTACCGCAGATTGTATTGCCCGCTTCTGCCCCGTTTTCGCTGCAGGATCGAACCCGAGCTTCTTGATGATATCCGCAGAATACGCCAGCTTCGTCTGGGGTGCGTTGGATTCTGAGGTACCATCTGGATCTATCGCCGTTTGCTTCAACTTTGCTGACTTCTTATCCTCAGCACCATCAGTGATTCGCTTCGCCATCATCGTGCCTATCTCCCTGGCTTTAGTAACAACACGCATACCTTCCTTATCCCTCTCGAGTAGGCTCTTGAGCTCGCGATCGGCATCCTGGATCAGCTTTCGCTTCGCCCGCGCCTGGCCTTCGCGACCCATGTTCTCGGCGATAAACATCGACGACACATCCCGATTCGACCCGCTCACGATGTGCCCAGATACAACGTACGTGATGTCGCCTCCACGCGAACCGGACGCTTCGGAAGGCTGCAACCCCCACTGGCGTTGTGGATCATAGTCCGCTTTGCGCTTCTTTGATGACGAAGTGGCCATTCCAGAGGTCCTGAGGAACGGGATGGTGAGTCAGAGCGAAGATATAGAACCATCACATCACCCACCCTGCAGAAAACTCAGCTCGTCCGGCTCTTTGCCGTTGCACAGCGTTCGTCAAGTGCCAGTCGCATACATCGCTCACTCGCTTGTCCGTCCAGCTTCCGCATATTTTGCCGTCACGTTTGAGCACCTTACACATGCCTAAGTCTTGTGCGCGCCCGATGATGGCAATGGATTCGGCGGACTCAGGTGTGACAGCAAGTATGTTATCGGTTGGGTGCGGTTTCCCGTTTCTGTTGTTCCGCTGAGCGAGTTATTCACTATGCCGGATCATACTACTCGTGCAAGCTTACCTGGAAGGGCTTGAGGACCTTGGGATTGAGAAGAGTGATGACATCCCCTTCTTTAAGCTTCGACATTGCTTCGAAAGCGCCTTTGCTGCCACCATTGTAGAGTTTCTTGACTTTGCCATCGTCGCTCGTGACGCGGTCAAAACTATCAGCTTCGAACAGCAAGAGGGTCAGAAATGCGTCTCCTCGGATGGACGCTACGCCCGACGACGACGGTCGTGAACGTGCCCCGAAGTCAATTAATTTCATGTTGACAAATTTTTTGCCGTGAGATTTTGAAGGTTTTTGTTTCTCTGAGTCCTGGCTACGAGAACCGTTAATATTTTTACGGTGGTTGGCGTTACTAGAGCCTCCTTCATCATCGGTTGCACGTCCATCGTCGCCAGGAGCAATGTCTACGGGAGCACGCGTAGTCCTTACAGGGCCCCGCTCTGCAACAACAGCGATTGTGATCCAGTCACCTTCGACAGGTATATCATAGCCTGATTGGTTAAGTAACGGTCGTATGCAAGAGTAAAATGTGGACGGCGAGAGGTAATATCGACCTCGGAGATATTCCTGTAGATCATCATGTGATAATGAACGAGACCTGCATACGATCTTTAAGTCCAATGATCTAATGAATTCAAATTGCAGTGACAAGACGTACGAAAGTCGGATGCCAGAATTTGGTTCAAGTCGCTGAAAATGGGGGTCGTCAAGTGGTGGCTTGTGGTCCACGGGACCGACTTCAAGCTGCTCGACAATGGCCAGTCGGTCATCTCTGTTCGGCACGATGTCCGAAGCAGGTTGGGATGCACAAGGTGGCACTGCAATTATTTTAGGATTTGAACCAATGAAAGGCTCAGGTTCGGGCCGAGCCAGTAAGCTGCGAGACCTGTGAGATGAACTTGCTTCTTGCTTTGCTGTGCCGCCTGATAATTTTGAAAGCTTGCTGAGGAGATTCGAAGGAGCAGGTTTCTGATATTGCACTGTAGCAATTGGACCCTTACCCAAAGGCCGGGGATTCATGCTCCGAGCTCCAGATGCTGAGAGGGCCCCTGAGGTGGCACCAGTCCCACCAAGTAATAAGCGCTGTGTATGGCCTGCATTATCGACCCTCCTCTTCTTCTCTGCCATCAGCGTTCATTGGATAAAACTTCTAGAGTATGCGCGCTTACTCACTAGGAGACGGAGTAGCGGGTGCGAGCAAAGTTTCAGATACGTGTCTCCTTTTCGGAGATCCGATTACATCATTGACGGAGTCGGGAAGGGGTGTGAGCTGAGCTTGCAAGTGCTTCATCTCTCTCCAACCTGGGGTGCGAGCTGAGCTTGCAAGCGCTTGATCTCTCTCCAACCCGCGTGGAAATATGACTAAGCTATAGGGAGATGTCCGAAAGCCCTGCGTCAGTGGTCCCTGTGGCGTGGAAATCTGCTCACACCGTGCGAATATATGGTTTTCATTTGGTGATTCATTGGGACACTTTTTTGACTTTCAGTTTACACAATCTCTATAATTCTGATCCTTTATTTGACCTCATTTTGTTCTAATCACTTGTGCCACTCTTCTGAACATATTATCTGTCAATTTATGATATCCCTCCCTAGCTATCTTGCTCTACCCTGCTACAACTTTGTCCTATAGCTGAAATAGCCCCTATTGTGAATTTTAATAGGCTGTATGCAATTTCTTGAGTAATTACCAGAGATATTTAATAGGTTTGAGGTTTAGGGACTGTGCTGGTCATTACAAAATACTAATATTGTGGTCTTTAAATCATTGGTGGCCAACTGAGAGGTGTGCTTGGGGTCACTATCATATTGAAAGATAGTGTCTTCTCTAACACCTGTGAGCCACTGTATTTGAGATACTGCCAGTGGCAAGGTTGTGGTTTGTGGACGTGTTATTTGGTGATGCCTGTACATATTAATGTGACATGTTTGTATTTTTCCACACTGAAGTTCCACACACCCCATTTTAGAAACTCTGCCTCTGCAAAGCATGATGATGTAGTAGTAGGAGGGCATGAATGAGATGAGGCAAATGTGCTGGAATGCAGCACAAGTATGCCACCAGACACGGCTGTTGTATATTCTGTGGACGATGGAAATCTGCAGGTAACTTTGGGAAGCCTGTGATTGATATCTATATTTGTTCTTTTGATGACTACATTGCCTGCACTGGCAAGGCCTTCTAATATTTGTGGATCAAGTGATCCAAGCTGTGCCACATTACTACATATTCGCATTGGCTGTATTTCTCTTCTTTTTGCATCTCTCTCTACTCAAACCTACTTTCTACTAGTCATGAATAATGTCATCCTGTTGGAATATTTAGTGACAAGCTCGACTCAGAAGGAGCCAAACGGTGGCTTAAACCTTAAATTGTCGGTGGATAAATACAGTAGCTAGTTTTTGTGTATGCTATGCATTTGTCAGCAGGTTCCCTGTACATGTTACAGTTGTACGTGCCCCTATTCATTTTCCCTTTATCTTCTTACTTGTATATCATGTCACATGACTTTGACTCATATGCTCAACGCATCTGTACAACACATGCCTTCCTTATTAGGATATGCAGTTACATTCTCACGGTTACCTGGTCTGTGCGCACATATCTACCTATATAAGCACAGTGTACTTGTAGTAGACTCTTCACTTTAATCTTACTGGTTTTACCTGGAACTTCCTTTGCTTAGGTCTCCAACCTAAGTCGTCTTGAATTGTCTCTAAGCCTAAGCACTCCTTAGACTTAGTCTCTATTCTCATAGAACCTCTTAGACTTGTCTTTGAGGCCAAACCCTTGATCGTACTCGGAACGCGTTCCTTGTACTTTCACCTTGTCCTCTTGTGGACATTGTAAGAACTCCCAGCAGACCGTCTGTGTCTTTTCACTGTCGCTGGTGATGCCATCCCAGTCGTAACAGTACAATTGAGTTAGATCATACTTCAACGACGTGTCTGAGACTTGGGGATAACTCAATACATCCCCCTTTGCTTGATCACCGAAAAGTCACTCTGGAACTCACTGATCATCTTTGCTCTCAAAAACATGTCGGAGATGGTATCAATGATCTCCTGAAGTTCAGCCACTCAGAAGATTCAGAATTTCACCGCTACAGTCGAAAGGTCTTGTCCAAGTCTTTGCTGTTAATCCTATTTTATAGTCAACTGATGGTCTCCATGAAGATTATAGCCCTGACTGAGGTGAATATGATCCTAATTGTCACAAGCTCTTTCGATAATGCTCTCAGTAATTAAGGTGGCATGTAACACTCTTACATGTGTGGGAGTGAAATTGTACCTGTTCTTGTTTGTTCACAAACTTTACTGCCATTGAAGTCGGCATACTTCAAAATGCTAATTTTAATCAGATGCCGCAAACACGCCTTTCCTTTGGAACTGGATGGTAAATATCTATCGTTAGTTTTCTGAATTTTCTTCTCACAATCTGTACAGATAGAATAAATCAGCTCTTGCTTCCTCTATACACACATCTCGTCATATGCTACGGGGGAGTTGACACTCGTACCCAATTGGGCATCAAAGAATTGCTTGTATCTCCGAACATACCAACTGCAGGAACAAGAAAAAAGACCTGCCTGCCTGCTGCTGCTATCTCATCAGTACCAAAACCAAGCGCAGCAGAGGTGATGCCACATACGTGAACCTGCTGTGACACTCAGGAGCCCTATATTGACAAAAAATTCTCAGCACCAGGTGCTTTTGCGAAAAAATGAGCAAGAATCAACTGGCTTGGGGAATTGATAAGGCAGCAACCTGCGAGGGAGTCACACGCACGAAAAAATATAGTGCCTAATGTCAGAGGTGAGATTCGGACAAGGAACTAAGGACGGGAACAAACTCAGTCTTGGATCAAAAGACTCAAATTAACTATGGATCATACCTAAGGATGGGAACGAACTGAGTAGAGTAGTAGTTAGTGAAGAGTAGGGTAGGACCGTAAATGAGAAAGCTCACCTCAGTCTTGGATCAAAAGACTGAGGGAGATTATTCAATAAGGGAAGAAATTAATATGTTGATTGAGACGGAGAATCAATGAGGAACTTGTATGATGCATGGCAAGAGGAGTGATTGTGTATGTAAAAGGGAAAGGTTAAGTACGTATAAAGGTCATATCTTGATACCTAAGCAGTGCCCAACAAGTGACCCGGGTGACAACGGAGGAAATGATTTAATGCCTGAGGAATACTCAGCGGTTGAGATTAAACTCGGCGATAACTGGGGACTTTCTCGTCCTCGAAGGGTGTTCACTCAAACATGCATCAGGAAATCATGAGTTTACCTATTCCTTACTTATTTCAAACTTTTCCCACTTATTCCAAATGGATCTACTTATTTCTCTTAAATTACCACCTGGTCCCAACTGAACTATCAGGATCTGTTAGCCATCATTATAAATGTGTGCTATAAAATTATTGGACTCTTAATTTGCAAAATAGTACCTCAAGAGAATATTTGAGAAATAAAATCATCAGCATTAATGTGTCACTCGAGCTTCATACTAGTCACTAATTGTTGGTCTTATGCAATGAAACTTGTCTCTCAGGCCCAACAAACATATTGGAATACTCAATTTTGAAGCAGTTGTCAAATTTCAGAAAAAAAGTAGGTCCATTTGAAATAAGTGGGAAAAGTTTGAAATAAGTAAGGAATAAGTAAACTCATGATTTCCTGATGCAAACACCAACTTTTTTGCACTAGGAAGCGACCAGTTACTTTTGCCAGGGCCGTCTGCATTGACTAATATGTCCTACTTTGTACTTCATCAAAATTTTCATTTGCCTTTCTGATACTTGTCATCTCATGTATATGGAATCCATCCATCTGTATTACATCCGACATCATTGACACGTTATTAGCTATTCTTCAAGGTTTTATATTTGCGATAATATATCCCCATTGCAACATCACCCTTTCCGTCAATGAACAGCTTGAATCCACCTCCTCAGCTGCCATACTTCTGATTCTTGAAGCCTGGAGGCCTTTGCCTCCTCCTGCCAGGAGATTCACAATATCAACCCTCCACCCCAACTTCTCTGCCATCTGTACCTCTCGGCTAGAGGTGCCAGTGATACCTCATCGTTTGATGATACTAATCACCTCGTTGGCTTATCCAAATTCTGTTCAAATAAATAGGGGGGTTTCCTATAATACAAGCCAGATTCTGGATCTGAGCCTGTACCTAGCACAGACCCAGCTGTTGCAGCTGGAACGGAGGTTGGACGTGTAAGGAGGCAAGTAACAAGGAATGGTTTAGGTATCCGGGTATCCAACTTCAGATCCACCTGATTAAATAGAACAATGAGTTCTTTAATCGGAGTGTTGATACAAGCCTTAATCGATAATCTCACAGCATATCAGATGACGAGATCAAAATGCCTCGAAGCAACATGATTGGTAGATTAACGAAGTTCGCCAATTTAGTGATATGACATTTCCAGGCAGCCTCAACAGACTTGTGTGCGCAATAATAAATGGCTATCTGAGGAATCCAATTTAACAACCGATTGATGCACAATCGGACGTGCTGCGCAACGCTGTGGACATGTTCATCTGCTTTATCCTGTAACGTACATGTTACCTGGACAGTATATTAAACTCGCGAGGTTGCATCTCCTATAATCAGCAATTTATTGTAGACTTCTTTTCCAGAGATACTACCTTCGAATGACCAAAGGCCATGTTTGCATGCATGCCGATAATATATGAAGTGTGAACTGCCTCAACCCTAGCCAGACTGCAAAACAACTCTGTGTCAGTCATGACTGTGGCAACTACTTGAAGATTTTTTTTCTTAAATAGCGCAGGCGTAATAACTTACCTCCTTTTGACATACAGCTTGTACATGTAATCCATGTATTCATACTATGCATCCTCGAGATAACACTGATACACAATCAACAGGTACATCACGAAGCTACACGCAAATACATGCTCATGATTACTCTGAAGATGCGTATCGATGACATGCTTGGGCAGCTTCGGACAAAGACCTTCATAGTCTGCATTCAATACCCAAGTCCTCAGCAATGATCATCGCGGCCTTCTCTCCAACGAGGAGCGCCGTCGAATAAGTGTTCTGAAAGATGGTTAGACTACACATCAATAATTTCTTCTTCACTACTCACCGTACCAACGATCTTCGGCACGATGGACAAGTCCGCGACCTTGAGGTTTGCAACACCATACACGTTTAGCCGAGCGTCGACGACCCTCGGTCTTCCCTTGACTTCATAGCACAAGTTCCGAGCTGTACACACAGGGATAAGGCACCTCAAGTAGAAGTATGACGGTTCAAGCTACACGTACCGAGTGCCATGTTGTTTGCACTGGGATTCGATCAAATATGTTACAGTAAGGGAAGATAAATTCAAGACATACTGTTGTCACGGTGAAATTGTTCGATCGCTTCGTCATCTTCTGCAGTGTAGATGATGTCGGGCGCATTCAGGTCCGCTGGACCGCTCGCTTCTTTGCAGACTGCAGCACTTCCCTCCGGGAAATGAGGGTGGAAGGCGGCAACTTCACCCTGGTAAGAAGGCATGCGTCGACAGATTTCGCGTAGTTTTTTGTACCCAAAGTTGAGAGGTACAATATCCGATGGACTGGGCAGATTATCGTGGTCAGACGAGTATGGCTGAAATAAAAGATGTGCCCACTCACTCATCTAGGTAGCCTGTAGTGAAGTCGATGTCTTCCTTGCCGTTCTCTCCCACTTTGATATGAACACTGCCAATAGACGCGGGGTAAAGCTACAGAACTTATATTCAGAAGAAAGGTCACAAAGTGTGTTGGGAGCCGTACTGTAATGATTTCGGCAGTCATGTAATTGCGAGGGGGAACGCCACTTGGCCCGAGGTAACTGGCCATCATGAGCATTCGCACGTCATGAAAGTAAAGGATTACACACACCCTGCAAAGACGGTCAATATTGCTACAGCCCTTTCCGGGTTGTCCTGGAAGAACTCCTTCCATCGTGGTTCAAAGGTTGAACCCATGGCCTTCAACTCTTCGTCGTCAGGACGCCACTTGATTTTTGCATCGTTACCGCTGAAATACTAATGAGTGCATTACAAAATGCGAATAATTATACCAACTTTTGAGCAATGAGAGACTTTCTATTACTTTTCCATCGTGCAAGGTGTTCTGCGTGAGTACTTAAAGGCTACCCAGAACGTAACGAGAACATGCTTGCTTACCCTGTACAACGTTCTCCTCCCCACGCCAGAGCTTGTCCATGGTAACAAATTCATCACCAGCAAAGTATGGAACGAAAGCGCCATTATGATCTGATGGCCCTAAGTTAACGTTATGATATGAATAGTTGAACACGGACCTTGATAATTTTCTCCAACGCCAGGTAAATCCACCAGTTGCTCGATATCACACCGCTTAAGAATCGCTTGAGCACCGATCCCAGACCTCTCGAGAATGGCTGGTGAACCAAACGCCCCAGCGGAGACAACAACAAGTTTTGATGCTCTCACGGTGATCAATGATTGATCAGCGTCCGGGCAAGACACCGGGTCGTTGGTGAACTCGACACCTACAGCATGCTTGTCCCTTTCAGTCAAAAAAAGTCAGCAGTTGGTACAATTGCACTTCAAGGTGCAACACTCACTCGAAAATCACGCGCTTCACACGCTTTCCGGCCCATATCTTTAAGTTGGGATTGTGAGCTTGGTTGTAAACATAGTGATGCGCAGCGTCGGAACGCGTTCCAGTTGTCCCGTCAATGTACCTTCTCATACATGAGCTGAGGTCATCATAGACTATGGGTACGTGCTTACTTGAACCATGGCTGAGATGAATCTTGTCAGTGGTAGCAGACGGAGGAGGGACATAATAAAGTGGCGCACACTATAAGTATTGCACGTTTCTAAATCATTGGAGTCGTCGGAAAATGGCCTCTTGTGATACTTCGTGCCAACACGGATAAAGTCTTCGCTGATACCTATTTTACAGCCACCAGAGGACACTTTGATAGGTCCATTATACCCGTGGGTTGGACGATCTGCCTGCACCTCATATGTCTCTACCTATACAATACCAGCAGTTCAGCTTAACAAACATACAGACAGCACGTTTGAGGACCTTTTTCATGAGAGGAATTAAGTTCTTAGATTCCCAACCATCGACTCCCCAATCATCAAAATCTGAGGCAGGCGAACGAGTATAATTCATAACTGTCTGAGCATTAGAGTTCTGTTCATTGTTACAACGATACTACGAACAATTCACACATGAGCCTCCACCAACACAATGGGCGCAGTGAACGATCGGCGCACGGCCGTTTAGGTGTGGTGAGGGATTTCCAATATTGAATGTCATCGTAGTACTCGTCGGCGCCAGATGAGTGAAAAATTGGTAGGGCTGAACATGCGCAGCTTTGTTAAGGGTGTGTTGACCTCCTTCGAGAATCAAGATCCTGAGCGAGGGGTCACATGCTGCCAGGCGACCCGCAACAACGCAAGCTGTGCTACCGCCTGCACACAAAGGGCCATGCTAAAAGAGCAAGTCGCTACGTGTAAAATGTCGATGCTCACCTCCAGCAAAGATGATATCAAACTCTGATAAGGACGGATAAGACATCGAGGATTTGCTTTCAGAAAGTCGGTGACTCGCAGTATTCAAGTTGGTGGTCCGTGTTCAATTTATATCTGTGGCAATTAGTTAATACTACTTTGATTAGTCCAACTGTCTAAGGACCGAATATGGGACATTGCTCCACGTCAGCTGGGCAGCATATAAGATCATCTGAGCTTTTGCGTGGCACAGAAGAAGTACTCGAACGCTGCTTGTGCGTAGTTTGAATTCCGCTGTAGAGTCACCGGGCCGTAAGTCAGGCTCGGGCCGGGCACCTGGCGTTGGTAATTTCAATTGCTTCTGGCAGAGTCGTTCTGTGCTCTGTACATGGCATCGCGTCTTGCATTCCCAGCACATTCTGCAGTCGAACTTGGGTGTTTATCACATCTAGCATGTTGCTGCGACGTGAAACATTTTGTGAACACACAGCCTTGCCTGCCCACGTCGAAGGATAGGCTCACAATTACTGGCACACTAGTCTCATACACGTCTGAATCGTGTCGACTCATCAGGCAATATCCAATCTCGATCATATCTTTCAAATGGTATGTTATCGCGCGACCACCGTCCGTACTAATAACTGCTTCATTCAATTTTCGCTCCGCGGAAGGAGACGACGCTCTGTGCCTATCTTAGAATTCCGACGATAACGACGACGCTTTTCTCGTGACGGAGATAGTGTACCGTGGATAACCGTCTGGGGATTTCTCCACCGTGGATATCCACCCTGAGGAATTGGGGGTCAGTTATTCACCGGTGAGTAGGGTGGATATTCACCATCGGCAAAATCGGCCGGATCCGGACGCTACCAACTTAAAGGCGTGTTTTTGCAAAATTCGCGTTCATTTATCAATACTAAGTAAAGATATATCATATAGTATCTATTCCATGTCCCAGTCTGCCTCTGTTAAGACCCTCTCTTGCACAAAGGTACTTGCTGGTGAAAGAATGACCGTGTTTCGTGGTGCCGCAGGAGCCAGATCCTTATCAGCGAGTACGTCAACTAGTCTCCCGGAATTGAGATCGATAATACTGGCAGCATCGAAACCCTCCCGTCGAAAGAATCCATTTTTCTTGAACCATCTTCTGCAACGTCCAGGGACATCCGAGTCTGAGCCGTTGTCACGGTCACCAGGTGCTTCAGGTTCGCCTGCGAAATCGTCATCTACGTCAGATGCGTCGCTTTCGTTGTCATCTTCCAGACTTAGACCAGCACATGCAAGATACCTTCATTAGGTCATGCACATCACACGATCTACCCGTTAACCCTGCTTGCTCCAAAACATCCATCTGCTACCATTGTCTCCATATCTTGTAATCGAGCGCCGACTACCGGAGCTTGTGCCTTGCAAACATCAAAAGCATACAAGGGAAAAGTTCATGTATCAGTCAATGAGGACCCAGCGAATTGATATAATGCGGTCCGTCATTCCATGTCGATTTACTAGTAGACCAGGTGTGAACGTTATATAGTACTGTTGACGACAGGAACAAGGAACCGCTGATGAATAAAGGTAATATGGGTGGTCGTTCCTGCAGTTGCTGTATACTTTCGAGTGAACGATCTTGCACTATACCTTTTGGGGCGGTAATCTTTGCATCGACAGTCGAGACACCCCACTCGGAACACCGTCCTCGCAGTCAGCTCTAGCAACTGATACATATGGTGGTGAGACAATAACCAACCGAAGGCTTCCAATTTCAACTGGACCCTCGCCCAGGCCTGGCTTATTCGAGTTGGCACATACTGAGAGCACCCAAAGTTCTTTGTTTATCACGAACTGGCATTCAATACATAGCTGCTACCTGCACGAAGTAACTGAGTGCCTACGAGTCTAGGGGAGGCTACCAGTACTAACCGGCACGCAAAACGCGTGGAAGGGAAAAGCCAAGTGTTGATCCTTGCCAGAGGTAAAAGATTTGCAGTCCATATATTGTCCTGAGATCCATGCTGATTGCCGACATATAAAGTACATACTCATGATCACTCCCGCGAAGGCGCCTATCACAGACGTGATCGAGTGCTTTTCAACGACGATTCACTGCATTCAATACCCAGCTCATCAGCAATGATCATCGCAGCCTTCTCTCCAATGAGAAGCGCTGTCGAATATGTGTTCTAGAGAGAGTCAGACTACACGCCAAATGATCTCCAGCCAGTACTCACCGTGCCAACATTTTTCGGCGCAATAGACATGTCCGCAACCTTGAGGTTTGTCACGCCGTACACATTTAACCGAGTATCAACGACTCCTTGATCTGCCCTCGGCTTCATGGCGCAAGTTCCGAGCTACACATGTAAGGTTCAGTTACCTCATGTGAAAGCAAAAGTTTCAGCTATACATACCGAATGCCACGTCGTTTGCACTGCGTATCAATTCAGTATTTCAACATTACGATAGGGATGCGACATACTGCGGCGACGATGGTATCGATCGATCGCCTCATCGTCTTCTGCTGTGTAGATCAAGTCAGGCGCATTCAAGTCCACCGGCCCGGCCGTTTCTCTGCAGGCTGCAGCGCTTCCCTCTGGGAAACGAGGATGGCCGGCGGGAACTTCGCCTCTGTATGAAGGCATGCGTCGAAAAATTTCGCGCATCTTCTTGTACCCAAAGTTGAGAGGCACGATATCGGATGGACTGTGCGGATTATCGTAGTCACGTCAGTGAGATGGAACTACCGACATACTCATCTAGGTAGCCTGTATTGAAGTCGATTCCTTCCTGGCCGTTCTCGTCCAATTTGATATGAACACTGCCGGAAGACACAGGGTATAGCTATCGGAAAATTCAGAAAAAGATCACAGGGTAGTATATGAAGGGTAGTACTGTATAGCAGCAAGCAGTCAAATAATTGCGAAGAGGAGCGCCGCTCAAGAGAACCCCAGCGTATCTGGTTATCGTGAGTATTCGTAGGTTATCAGGGCAAAGCAATATGCACACACCCTTCCGAAAGAGCAAATATTGCAACAGCCTTGTCTGGGCGGTCCTCGAAGAACCCTTTCCATCGTGGTTGAAAGGCTGGACCCATAGCTTTCAGCTCTTCCTCGTCAGGACGCCATTTGATTTTTGCATCGCTGCCACTGAAATGCTAATCAATACGTCACCAGCATTCAAGGTTTTACACCAACTTTTGGGCAATAAGTGACTTGCCATTAATTTTCCATTGCGCAAGGTTTTCTATAATATTCCCCGGGTGGTTAAAGGGACTCGGGAATATGGGGAGGACATGCTTACCATGAACAACACTCTCCTTCCCATGCCAGAGGGGGTCCATAGTAATGGTTTCGTCAGCAGCAAAGTATGGAACCCAGACGCCGTTGTGATCTCTTAATCTAAGTTAACATCATGAGATAAATGGTTGAACACGAACCTCGATAATTTTCTCCGACGCCAGGCAAGTCCACCAGTTGCTTGATACCGCACCGCTTAAGAATTGCTTCAGCACCGATCCCAGACCTCTCGAGGATGGCTGGTGAACCGAACGCCCCAGCAGAGACAACAACAAGCTTTGACGCCCTCACGATGCTTGATGACTGACCCGCGTCTGGGAAAGACACTGGATCGCTGATGAACTCGACACCTATGGCACGCTTATCTCTTTCATCCGAAAAAGACATCAGCAGTTGGGCACGATTGCAATCCAACTGGATGTGCAACACTCACTGGAAGATCACCCGCTTCACGTGCTTGCCGACCCATATTTGCAAATTTGCATTGTGAGCTTGGTTGTAAACGTAGCAGTGGGCTGCATCAGAACGCCTTCCAGTTTTCCCGTCAATGTACCTTCCGATCCATGAGGTCAATTCACAATAGATGATGGGAATAAGTTCACTTCACCCATGGCTGGAGTAAATCTTGTTAGCAGACTTGGCACACGGAAAACAAAATTAGGTCGCGCACACTGTATGTGTTACATGTTTCTAAATCATTAGTGTCTTCGACATATCGCCTCTTGTGATAGGTCGTGCCGACACGGATGAACTCTTCGCTGGCACCTAGTTTGGATCCGCCTGAGGATACTTTGATAGGTCCACTATACCCGTGGGTTGGGCGATCGGGCTGCACTTCATACGTCTCAAACTAAGCAATGAACTGTTCAGCTTGAGAAACATAAAGATGATTCAATCGAGGACCTTCTTCATGAGAGGAATCAAGTTTTCAGACTCCCAGCCATCAGCACACCAGTCATCAAAATCTGAGGCAGGCGCGCGGGTGTAAACCATAGCTAACCAAGTCAACATATCAAAGCCATGTTATTCAGTGCAAGAACGCTACGAACCATTCACACTTGAGCCTCCACCAATGCAATGGGCACACGGAACGACCGGAGCACGGCCGTTGAGACTTGGGCTTGGATTTCCAACATTAAAAGTCAAGGTAGTGCTCCTACGCGCTTGATGGCTTGGAAATTGATAAGGCTGCACATGCGCAGCTTGATTGAGCGTGTGCGGGCCCCCTTCGAGGATTAAGATACTAAGCGAGGGATCCCATGCGGCCAGGCGACCTGCAACGACACAAGCTGTGGTACCGCCTGAACCGTGATACGGCGTTATGCCAAGAGAATCACTACAATGCAATATGTATGTATTGCTTACCTCCAGCGAAAATAATATCGAATTCTGGATGAGACATCGAAGGGTATCAACTTGAACCACTATCGTCGGTACGTCCGATTTATATCCCTCACTGGAGCGAACAACAAAACAAAGGCAGCGCTGGCGCTAGTATGTTATAAGGGTCTTTGCACATCAAGAAGCTGTCGCGAGGTCTTAATAAACAGAGCGCTATCACAAACAGGACCCTGTATGCAGATGGGAAGTTCCGGGGCAGCCGGGAGTTAATGTTGAAATTTGAAATGAATCTTGGGGCGCGGATGGTACATAAGTCGATAGACAAGGTATGCGGCCACAGAGGCGCGGAACCCGCGAGAAGACCATAGCACGTAGCCAGATAACGCGGGGAGTGGCTTCTGGCCGGACATGCTATATATAGTAGCAGAAAAGTACGATTTGTTATAAGAATCTAACTAGAAAAGAGTGACGAGAGCGCTGAGCTACAGATAGTGGTGTCCTGTATCCGTCAAAGGATCGATGAGATCCAGTTCCCTTACGTCAACACCTTCAAATGACTTGTTTTTAACACGCCGGCTCTGCAGCTCCCGTTTAGCAAGCCAAAGATGTAGCAGATGCAAACAGTCCTTTGCCTACAACAGCATCAGCATCAGGTCATCGTTTATGATATCGGTGACATACGACAGTGAAAAGACCCAACCCTAATGAATTTCTCCACCTAAATCGTCTCCCATGTAAGAATCCACCTCTTCGATCAAAGGAACAAGTACCCACCAAACAGGATCACATTCCGCCCAAACAGGAGTTCCCCGCCACGCAACGCTAAGCCCCATCAATCCAGCGACGCTAAGCCGTTTCAAAGGGCTCAATGGCGCCACATTTCCTCGTCGATCCAAGTCCCCACCAGAGACGGCCGCACATCAGCCGGAAGAGGCGCGCGCACAGCAAGGAAACGGCGTAAAAGCAGCGAATGCTTCGATAGTCGGTATAACAGCGAGCCCATGAAACTGGAGATGCGTGGGATGATCAACGCTCCTCCGATCAGTCGTCCAAGGGAGGTCCCAGATACGCGAATCGTGTTCTCGGCGGCGGCAGCAACGTCTCCTACGACGGCCTCACCATCAGCATTGGGATTATTGTTGGCACCGTCGTTGGCGGCACCTGCACCTCTGTCCTGCTGGCCTTGACCATTACGCTGAACCTGGGCATTCCGTTCTTCGCCATTAGCATTGATACGAATGCGAAGGAATGGGTCATCATCTTCCAAAGCAAGCATCACGCGCTGTGCGGTACCGGTCGCATCCGGTTGCGTATCCAGCGCCCATCTCGAGAACTGAGAGAACAGCCGGTTGTATGTGATACGCAGAGACGGATAGATGATCAAGCCGAGCAATACTGGTGGAGGAGGCCAGCTTGGGAGCAAGGGAAACATCTCTCGTTGTATCGGTTCCTGGACACCCCAACGATTGAGGACTATGCGCTTGTCAGTCCGCGGGGGAGTGGACGTTGGCCATGCGAGGAGAAGCGGAACAAGTGGTGTGACGCTAGAATTGAAAGGGAGACGCGAGATAATGAGAGCAAGGGGAATGAGTGGAAGATTGAGGTAGCAATGCCACGGCCAATTAGTAGGATCCTCCGTTAACAGGAGATCATACATCCTACAAACATGAGGGCTGCGACTGGTTCTAAATGAAAGTGGCACGTACTCGGCACCCAGAAACTCCTTCAGGGCATAGGCGCCATATGCCGTGCTCAGGATGTACATTCCTATAAAATTTATAAAGCTGAATCTTGAAAGTAAATGTCCACGGACCAGTCCCAAGGAAACCACCACTACCGTCACGCTTGCGATGGTTACAACCTTTCCCATTGTCGACAGGCCCTTGTTGGCTGTGTCCAAGATGCGTAGAATGAGTGGATTCTCGCTTTCGAGCTCGTACACTGAGCTGCACTGCGGGCACTTGAGAGCATTCGGGGCTCGTGAAAGATTCTGCTGCGAGGTCTGTATCCATTGAAGCAGACAGGACTCGTGCGCAACAAGTGTGCATTTACATGGATGCGTCCACGCTCGCGGAGGGTCCTCGGGTGCTAAGAACGGGCAGGTCAGATAAGCGCTGATGTGACAATAGACCGCTTTGACATACCATCATACCGCTCCTCCTCCCTGCAAATGTAGCAGAGCTTGACCTAGACAATTGTGAGCACCAGGGCTGCGCATATTTCGATGTATGCGTACCCTGAGGTCGCTGATGGTGGGCACTCGCCGTTGTGCCATCATGGTTCTAAATAGTAGCAAGTGTCATGTGCATGACCTTTTTGGACAGTAGACGGCCCAGATATTCTCAGATCATGCCTAACTTTTCGACAACAAAAGACACCAGAAGGCAACAGTCACATTAACATCTAACAAAACGCAGCTAAAACATTGACGAAAAAAGTACTACGAGTAGAACAGTCTCAAGGATTATTTTTGAATGGAAAGACTAAAAAGATATCACTCTGTGTAACCTGACACAAATTTTTACTGCGCGTACGGATTCGGGGTACGTGGCTGCAATTCACGATCATCTTCTTTCTTGTGTTCTTCCATCGGAGGAGTACGCGCGTGGTCATGCCTTCTTCTGTCAGGGGAAGGGCTCCTCCTCCTGTCAGGACTCCTGCTCCGCCTCCTCCTGCTGTCCCTCTCCCTGTCGACATCGCGGTCACGTTCGCGTTCGCGGTCTCTGTCACGGTCGTCATGACGGTCACGGTCATCTCTGTTGTCTCTTTCGGAGCGACGACGAGGGGGGCTTCGAGAACGCTCACGATCACGACCAGAACGATGAGGAGGAGAAGAACGCCTCTCGTACCGCCAAACAGAAGAAGGGGGATTCTTTGCCCACTACAAACATAGTTAAGAACATTGAATTGCTCCCATAAAAAGCCGACTTGCCTGAATACTCAAGCGAGATCCCTCAAAGTACCTTCCATGCCTACGCCTGACGCGTCAGGCAGGTTACAACTCAACGTAAAAGAGCAACATACATATCGTAGTAGGCATCTTCAGCATGGCGCTGGCTTCGAAACTCGACGAAAGCGTAACTGCGAGACGGGTGCGAGACATGTTGAGCGATAGGTGATTCTCGGAACCCGAAACATCGAATGATATCGCAGCGCAGAGCGGCGAATACGAAGACGAAGGGGACTCGCGAGTGACTAATCGAATCGACGAGACAAGGCAGCAGGGCATCGCAAGGCAATCGTCCCTCGAGTCGCGTTGACTGGACAGAGGTGAAGAAAACAAAAACAATAAATAAACTTACGGGTTCGAACTAGCATGAGGATTACGCGGGGCTGGAACGTCACAGCGGACCAAAGGACCGAATCTAAAAATACGAGGAAAAAAATTAACATTTTTTTGACAAGTATAGATTGAATGTCATCGATAAAGCTCACCGTTCAAATTCGAATGCAAGGTCGCGTGCCCTAGTAGAAGGATGAAATCCACTGACGAAGAGGATACGCGGCATTTTCAAGTGACAGACTGACAGATGGTCGTGGTTTGGATCTAAGAGGAGCTAGGGTTTGTGCGGAGTGTAAACTCGTCATATGTGCATCTATTTGGCTTGTGGCGAACACGACCCCATCAATTTTAATATTTGACTTCAAGTTGAATCAAGGTTGGATCAGAGTCTTGACACCAGGTATAACTCCTGTCAACGGTTTCAAAGTGTTATTTTTGATGATTTTTGTAGATGCTGTTCGCGTATGCGGTATCTTGTCTTTTCTCTTTATAGACGATCATGGCAGTCTACTTTCACTCCACTCCCCCAGAGGACTTATTCCTCTCTCTCCGGCAACAAACACCTCATCAATTTCGCAAAGCAAGCTTCCCTCGTCACAAAGGATCCTGTATGGGATCTCGTTTCTCAACTGAAACGCGAACGTGAAGATGGACAAATACGTGATGCTTTGGAACGCTGTAACATAACATTCCTCGATTATGTTATCTGGAAACATGTGGTGCATTCACCCGACTTAAACACAGCTTTAACTGCAATAGAACAGCGTCCAAGCATTGCAGGTCAATTCCCTGGAGACCGTTCTGTCAATGTGCGTGAACACGCGTTACGTCTTCCCGCGTGGGTCGTCTTCTCCTTACTATGTCACAAAGTTCGGACTGCGCAGGATGCGCAGGACGGTCTGTTACGTCTTACATTCGAGCACTCGTGGTCCCTTGGCTCTTATGACCGCCCTGCACTGTTCATTCTGTCCACGCACGCGCTCGCTCACTTCGACATTCTTACGCCGATGCGTGAGATCGTGAAGCAGTTCCTCGCACGCGTGATTCAGTTTCCTACATTTCACTTCAATTCTCTTCTCCGCGCCATTTCCGGTTTCACTCGCTCAGAGGAGGCGGCCAAACTTGTTGTATCTGTACTCGAGGCAATGTCAGCCCGAGAGGTGCCGCTATGGCTTGAAACATACCAGTCGCTGATGCGAGATCGCTTTGTCACTCTCCAATTGACCAAAATCCTCCAGGCGAAGATGACCCACGAAGGAGTTGTGCCAACTGCAGAACATCTAGAGGCCTTTCTTCGCATTTTTTCCAAACACGGGGCCGTCCAGGATTCACAGGAATACCTCCACGCCATTCGTCGATACTGTATAGAGCATAACCTAACAGCACCTTACGGGCCGGATGTTCACCTCCGTGGTGCTGATCTCTCAGGGACAACACACCCTGCAAACACGCTACATATCGGATCTTTGCGGGATGACCGTGTTTCCGCGTTTCACTACCTCCATAAGCTTCTCCAGCTCGAAGCTGCCGACAACCCTAAACCTGCCAAGTCCGTCTCGGCACCTTCATCTCGCCATGCATCCACAAAGTTCTGGTCTGGTACAAAGACCAACGTGGATATCTTTGATTGGACGACTGCACTCGTTTCCGCAGCAAACGATAAGCAGACTTCCGCATCAACCCTCATCACGCTTTTCGAGCGCGCCCGCGAACGAACGAAGCAGTTCAAACCTAATGTTGTTACATATACCGTCGTGCTTCGCGGTTTACTCTTTCGAGGAGCTTTCGAGGAGGCTTTGAAGATATGGAATCAGTTGCTTGATTCGGAAATTTTACTCGACCGCAAGGCGCTGACAGTGGGTGTGCAAATCCTTACTCGTGCAGGGCACCCGCAGGATGCATTCTACCTTCTGAATTCGTTTATGGACGCACAGCGCACCTCTTCGCACCCAGCGTCCCTTCCAGATGACAAGCATATCGCTCCTGCAACCCATCATTGGATAAATATCATCGTTATCAATGAATTTATGGCCTCCCTACTGCTCATTGACCGCCCAGACGTCATCTTCCAGCTGTGGGACCACCTCGAACAGCTCTATTCCGTACTTCCAAACGGAGTCACATTGAACATTCTCCTCAAAGCTGCCTTGCTCGCAACCAAGATGGATAATGAATCTGTGCGGGGGACATTCGCGCACTTGTTTGGCATGCCTACAGTAGAGTCCAGTGATCCTATCGACTTGATCATGGAACGGCTTCAGTATGCGCATCCGCCGCCAGTCGTTGGGATCTGGAGGGCCCGCCGTGCAGGTGATGTAGCTCGAGAGATCTTCCGCAGTATGATGTATGGAAATTGGAAGCAGCTCCTAGGTGTGAAGGCGCCCGCTTCCGTCGTGCGCTCCAAGGATGCCGAGGCTACACCTCTTTACCCACTGGTGGAACTAGCCAAAAGTATTACAGTGCCATTCTCCGCGCGCAAAGACTATGATGCGCAACTGAAAAGCATTATCGCGGATGACCATTCTCTCGCAAAGCCCAATCCCTATCTATCTATCGTGCCCACCAACGTAACCTTCTCAGCTTACATCCAGCTTCTGGGTTTCACCGGGCGCTCGTCAGAAATTTCGCTTGCACTCGCGTGGATGCGCGCGCTGCAAATACATCCCTCGTCAAAGACATTGTCTATTGCGCTCGTGTTCTGGGCTGAGGTGTCCTTACGTGGTCCGTTGTTTGAAGCGTGGGCGGAACGACGAAATAAAGGGGAGAGTGAATATGAACGGCTACTGAAGTGGATGACTGAGTGGGTTGGGGAAGAGGCTCCGACGGAGGCGGACATACAAAAGGCGTTGAGAGTGGTTGCCAAGTTGAGAGACAGTTCTTTTGGTGGACCATGATTAGTACGATATTTCACATTTCAATGCCACGTTTGTTCGTTGAAGTTAATGCAGCAGTAGCGAAGTAAACTACATTCGCCGTCTGACCATGTGCAAATGTATCCGTCTGAAGGTCAGGTACGGCGCGTCTGGGTGTCAGACTTTGCGAGCCATTGAACGTCGTGGCATATGACTATGCAGGTGGCAGTGGCAATCGTTTTCGATTGACGCGAACGGTCCAACTGGACCTTGCCGGAATGTCATGCCAGGCAGACAATGACTCAACTTCGCGAAGCATCGGTGCAATGATCCATTCCATACTAATCTCTTCTTCACCGACATATTTCATTGGTAAATGGAACATGAAAGGGGCTCAAGCGGCGTGCGCACATGACAGTCATACGAATTTCGAAAACCCTCCATATGTAGAAAATAAAATATATCGCTTGTGTTCACAATAGTGCAGGGGATAACGACGGATAGGGAAACCGTCAGTAAATGGAAGAAAGAATCAGTGACTCCGTCGTACACCCACTAGTAGTGTTTGTTCATCAGGAAATCACATTTCAAGAGGGTTCCATTGCGAACTGAGAAGACACGATTTTCAATAACAAGTGGGAGGCCAGTCGAGCGAAGCCGGAACTTCGGCCGTTTGACATTTCAGCGCTTCAGCATCTCAGGAGGTTTGCTTGACGTTGCTTGTCGAGTAGCCCGTTGCGAGATGAAAATTTGGGGCGGCCCTAGAAATTGAGTTAGTCAGTGTTAATTTGCACCAGAGCGGGCTTAAAAGCGCTGTCAACCTCAACCTCAGCCATGTTGACGAGAAAACTGGCATCGTAATGATGACAGTGTGCTATGACAGGACCTAGTGGCACTGAGGGGCAAGGCAGGGTGGAATACACCTGCAACCTCAACCCAACGTGGAGACTGAGTACTGAGGGCCTGAAGCTTTGATATTATATAGGGGTAAATTTGCCAAATACGGATTTGTTATGTTGAAATTACTAAGTAAAATCCTAATTTAGATTTCAACTAGGGGTTTCGAGTTTCTAAATTTTAAATCTATGTAACGGTACTTTTTGGACATTTCCACGAGTGATAATACCTTGTGAGGTATTTCAAGGTCCAAGGACAAAATGGCCATTGTTACCCTCGGCCAACCGGTGAGCCGTAGTATGCAGGCGCTCCGCGATGAGCTATGATTAGCATGCGCTCATCGGTCTGTACACGTACTATGGGTATACACAGTGGTTATCGTGCGTGTGCCATATGTCCCGTCTGCTGTTATCGTCGACACATGCTGGCTGGTGCCAGGTGTACCAATGCCGTTATTGATATCAAGCACAAGGATCATGCACATGTACGGATCTCGCAACATTATTGTCGTTATGTCGAAGATCCGTGTACTGATAGATTCGTTCGAGCCCATTAGTCTATGTAAATATGCTGGTGATCCTATACTTCTTCAGGTAGGCACTAGGTCAGTTCGTGCGGTCTACAACCTCGCAAAAGCTCTGCATTGCCAAATTAAACTTTGAGGCGTGGAATATGCCAGGGATCATGCATGCGTAATGCTACAAAAACATATCTGAAGTCTCTGTTTTGTCACTACTGTAGAGATCGGACCCTCCCCAGATCCAGGATCCCAAAAGTATATACTATGTTGTATGGCAGTGCAACTACAAAGATGTAACTCCACTCTAAACATCAATGACTTCAAGCTTGTCAGGTAAACCACTCGCGTGTGGTGCAAAGCTTGCCCATTTGTTGAGTAAATAAATTCTATCCTTATCGACCCATACGTCCGCAAGGAATGATTCAGTAGAACCAAACTTTCTGGTAAACCTGACCTCGACGTAAGACAGGAGCGACGTGAAGCTCGTCCCAAGCCCGTCGTCATCCCAGTTATTCCTGTTATCTGCATGAATATCTATCGTAGATGGCTCTTTCACCACTCGTCCTAGGCCCCGGCTATTCGTCACAGCCAGCGGACTGGAGTCCATCATGTGTAACATATACTCCCCTGTGAGACCCTGTGCCAACATGTTGACTGGGAATGCCTGCAGCACCCGGTTCCCGTTAACATGAATTTTTCTTCCGTCGTAGTGCGCGAAAATACGAGCATTTGAAGGGCCCCAGCGTTCCCAAGGTATTGACGTTGCTGCTGTCATTCTGTCAAGATTGAAGAAAATCCTCGTGGAAATGACGTAAGCCTGACGACTCGTTTTTATGCATAGTAAACGGTTTTGGGGGTCTGAAGTGTGCATGATTTGTTGGGCTTGTGTCTGCGGTGAGCTGCTCAATATGGTCTACGGGAAGGGAGCACCGGATGTTCAAAAAATGGATGGGTAGTAGGAAGTGTGCCAGTAATTGTGGCGTCTGGGGCATATTCTCGATTGAATAGAGCTTCAAATCGTCGACGACAACGAGTAATCTATTGTTTCCGAGAAAACAAAAATCCATTGTTGATGGGAAACTCACGCGACCTTTCAGGACGCTCTAAATCAAGAATTAGCTGTCGGGCGTTTCAACCGTTTCTGACCAAGACTCACATTGGATGTCGTTGAGTGTTGCCAATTCCAAATATTCAATTGCCATGTTATATCACATTGCGATATGAAAGATGACTGCAAAGCGATATAACTCCCAAAGCCCTTAATTTTCGCACCTGTCATCATAAAGTTGTTCTCAAGTCTGGGAAGTGATACAGGACCAGTAGCCTTGGGGTGAACACCATCACTACCCAGGTCCCGAAGTTCGATGTAGACTGTCTTGTCGTTCGACTGATCAGTGACAACATATGCGGTGGCAATCAGATTCTGTACTGGGTCCATGAATACATCAAGGGCACTTGAGTCGGGTGTGAAGATCTGATGAGGCTCGGACTGGGAACGGAACGAGAAACGACGACTTGGTATTAGCTCAAAAGACTCAAGAACGATATTCGACGACGAGAGGTTTTAATATGATGGTTTAGACGGAGAATCAAAGGGAAACTTGTCTGAGGCGTGCAACGAGGAGTGATTGTGTATGTAAAAGAAAAGGATGAGTACGTACGATAATGACGTCGATAGTCATATCTTGACATCGGGAACTGAAAACAATGTTCCTGGAGACCAGTCGCGCTTGAAGGTTTTTTGCGAGGGCTTTGGTAGTATCGGAACGATTGCGACTGTGTCCCCTTCTTTATTCCACGTGCAGATATGTCCATCTGCAATGAGTGAGCTTCTTGCCAGATTTCCTTGGAAGAGAGACTGTTTTGAAAGAGCGGGCATCGACTTTGAACCATGCGTGAGCTTTGTCCCTCAAGAGTTGTAGGCGCTTGGAGACGGGAATGTTGACATTGTCTGTATTGGGGACATGGAGCAACCCTTGGCCACTGAGTTCAACGATGTACTGAAGTTCGGAGGACGACATGTACGTCTGGCGAAGAGCCTTACATACCTGCGAGACGATGATCATAAGTATAAAAGTCCATCTAGGACAACGATAGCATCAACACGATGATAAATTGGGCTCACGGACGCGCAACGAAGAATATCTAGGCAAGAAAGGAGGCTCAAAATGTTGAGCTGTAGTTCTTCAGCAAGAAACAAAAACCCTGTGTTGGACTTCATTTCGTGGCCCACTAATCTTGATTAGATACGATTCGAGGTCTTTCCAGCGTTTAGTAACAACTCGTGACTTATGAAGCTCTTATGTAATTAGCTTTATGGAAATCTGAACAGTTGATTCAAAAACTATTCATCTGTTCGCGATGATGCGGCGGAAGAGGCTTATGTTGGATTATCAGGGGTCGAGGTATGAGCTCGACACTTGTCGGGAACCTTCGGGAATGATGACGCGATATTATCGGCCGTCGGCAGCATAGTTTTACCGTTGGCAGACATATATAAGCAGATCATTGACAGTACAAGTACGCTATGTGTTTGTTTTTACGGGTTCATTGTAACACCTGGATTGGTATTACTTATCACCTCCAGCCGCAGAAATCCTCGCATACTATAATTTCTGAGGTTAAGGCGTTTTTGTTCTGGAGATAACCACTTGAAACTAATGCTGACCCCAAGTGGACACAATGCGTAGAATTGGAATAAGTAAGTGCAGTTTCTCGTAATTGACATGTAAATAGTAAGCATGCAATGTCATGATACCACCTAGGTCGCATCATCAATGAGTACGATGAATTGGCGATACGAATAAGAAAACATGTTTATACTAACCAATGAGTATGTAGCAAGGGATCACGCATGCTTAATGTTACAAAACGTATCTGAAGTCTCTGTTTTGCCTATCTGTCAAATCCAGGAATTCCTAGTGCAGGCAGGGTATCAGCCTTGTATACAAACTGCAACAACCAATTCGGAGAACTCACCTTGTCGACCTTAACTTCTACACGCTTCCCATCTTCAGTGATTCTCTCGATAATGTATTCTTCCTCGTCGTCAACAGGCTGAGCATCACGGATTTTGTTCTCTCGGACGAGTACGGCACGGATGACAAGAAGAAGTATCGGACAGGTGACATAACATGCACCGATCACAGCCCATGGAACATGGTTACTGCATAAAGTCGTGATTAATCTGAACCTTCCTAGAGTCACTCGAAGGATCACCTACCGCGGCTTGTATTGTGTCTTCCACATGAAGGGGCCAGCTGAATTGCCAATGCAATATGCAGAGAGCATGATGGCATTAGTAACAATCTGTAGGTTGACTTTGACTTGAGGAGCGACTTCAATAAGTTGCAGAGCACCTACCTTCTTCGTATGTCCAGCAGTCACACTATTAAGCCACGACAGCGACAGCACGAACCCAGGCACACTGACCCCAGCTATGGAACGATGAGTATACAAACACACCCCAGGCATCAAACGCACTCAGGAACTGGCCGATCAAAAGTCCAGTCTGATATTGCGAAATGAGTGATACTGAGGACAACTAGGTGCTTCGCGGAAGTACGCCACATACCCGATTCGACCAGGGAAGTAGGTTGACCAGCAAGATGCCCAACCACGCCGGGACGAAGTAAGCAGCACCAACATATGCTCTGGAATTGGGCCGTCGTGCAGCAAGCCGAACACCAGTAAAGATTGTCAAGATTTCAACGACACCAGGAACACAGGACAATAGAGTCGTCTGTAGAGGGCTGAATCCGAACGAAGCGACGATGAGTGTTTGCTGGTTTGTCAAAGAGTTAGGCACATTGTCCAAAGCCGAGAAGAGGGCGAAGAGCCATGTCTTAGGGTCAGTCAGGGCTTCGATCATCCTAAAGGTGTGAGTTATGAAATATCATAATTGCGTCTCATACATACTGCTCCTTCTTGAATCGCTTGTTTTCTACACCTGTTTGGTTTTCCTGCGCCAATCGTAAGATAACAGTTCATTTCATTTCGCTTGACAGACGTACTTTGATACGTTGCACGGCTTTTGCCCGCTCATCGGGAGTGAGGAACCAGGCGGTCGTAGGCGAATCAGGGAAGAAGAACCTTCATCCAACGGTGATGTCTGAATTAAAGAGGAAATACACTAGAAATTTTCATACACTCACCAGAATGAGATGGCAAGGATCAGTGTTATTATACCAGTGATGATCATGAGCCTGCGATCTATCAGAGAGTGTATGGAATAATCAAGGAAAATGCCTGACCATTGCCACGGTTCAAACCCTTCGGTATTGATGTGCAAAGTACCAAAGCTGATGAAACCAGAGATGATTTGTGCTAGAGATTGCTGGCTTAGGCGGTAACATGAATTATTGCATTTTTATAGCGCACCAGTGCCGTTCATCAAAACTAGGTTCGCCGCGCGTTTAATTAGTTGACTTGGCAATCGTTTGGGAATAAAAACTTACACCAATAACCAACCCGTAGGGTCTGTTCCGTCCGCGTGTAGAACATGGAGCTAACAATCAAGAATCCGGCAGTGATCGACCCTTCACATATACCCAGCAGCAGGCGCACAACAAGAAGCCCAGTAAAGTTTTTGCATGCTGCATGAGATGCTAGTGCGACCGCCCAGACGAAGATATTGATACTGTTATATGTTGTCATTAAAATTCATATTGATAATGCTTCGAAGCCTACCTCATCCATTTTCCGACCGGGAATCTTTGAAGGGCAAGGTTCTGGGGATACTCGAAGGCAAGATAACTAAGGTAGAACACTGTGCCGAGCCTGGAAGATACTGTAAGGCACATAAAAGATCGAATAGTGAATATCTTCTCACCAATTGTACCTGAAGATAGTTTAGCTTCGGACTTAGCTTCAACTTCAAGATAAGAACGGCTTACTCATTCGTAGTCAGGTGCGTGGCCTCCCTGATAACACACGGGGTTAGTATCGGGTTGGTCAGTCTCGATGCACAGTCCTTACTCAATTCCAAGGATGGCCGCGGAACCCAAGGTTGTCTTGTCCATGAATTGGATCCTGTGCGCAAGTGAGTGCTGATTCGATGTGAATTCAATCAACCTACCAGTAAAGAACTGGACCGTGATTGTCAGATGCGATCATTATTGATTCAAACAACTGAGTGCAGCAGTTGACTCACCACACATCATAGGCATGATATGTCTATCAATCTTTCTCCTGAAACGAAATCAAACGATGTTGATGTGCATGCAGTCTCACAACGCACCTTATTCTCAAAGCCTCATCGGGATGGAGAGTTGAAGTTAACCCAGCGACGAGCTGAGCACCAGTGTCAACATCCTTGGTCGATAAAGAAACTCCTGCATGATGTTTCTGGTCCTTGAATACACCGGAGGATTCCCGACTCATTCTGAGAAGATTCGAAGATACCGAACTGTGGGTGGATTCAGGAAGAAGCTGGAATCTGGCGCTTGGAGGAGTTGATTCGCCTATTTTATCGTGTGGTCCCCCAGGCCTCATGCGCACCCTAAAGCTTGGCACATCGTTGGCGTAGATAAGGAGTCTACATAAATATATGGGTACGAGTGCCTGATCCTGGAGCTGGCAGGTGAATGTCAGGCGACCCTAGACCTGAGCATACACGACTCGTGACCTTTCGGAGCCAAAAAGTCACTTTGAGGATAACCAAGAATATATTAATATTTCATGGTACCCACCTGGGGTAAATATATACGCTATCGCGGGGTACTGATATATAACGGATGAAGATTGGGTTGAAATTGAAATAAGCATCCATGGGCACAACATGGGCAAACTTCAAGCTTGGTCGAGATTGTTTACTCCGTGAGCGCTCGTCGGTTCCGATTCAGCGTGAAACTTCTTTCATTCACACGTTCAACTCCCAAACCTTGCACGGACCTTAGGTACGCCTGGCTGCAGATGGCATTTATCATGTGTGCTGAATTTCATGCGGCTTTGTACATGAATGAATATAGTTCTGTCCTAGTCGCAGCACACATACCTCAGAGAGAATCAATCGCTGAACGGCTTTCCAACATGACGTCCACCATCACTGCGACCGCATCTTTGCTGCCGACGGTAACAGGGCAGCTCAGTACACAACCACCTATCATGCAGATCATTCCCATACTTCGTGCGACATTCAGTCTTCTGCGCACTTTCTTGTCTCAAGCCTTGCGAATTGTGGTCGCACTCGCCACTCCCTTACTCATTTTCGTGCCTCTTATATCTCGTCTGTTTGCTCCGGTTATACTCGCCTTCCACATTGTATTAGACGTCACAGTCTACACCCCATACATGATCATTTCCAACATAGCTGCCGCGCTCTACCCCGTCTATATGTTCTGCGGTGTTGCTTGTATCTTTGGAGCGGCTCTGGGCATTCTTGGCAGGTCTTTGATCACACTCTCGAACAACATCATTGCTCCCGAATCACCGAAGGCGTCGCTACATGCGGAGCTGTCGATGCGATCGAGGAAGAGAAGGAGAAAAAGTTCCTTTGCGGAAGAGTCATAGTTATACTTTGCTGTTCAGCAGGTCAATTTTGCACCTTTAGTAATCTTGTAGAACGTAGGCTGTCTATCGATGAAGTCTACCCAGAGCCTCTTGCGCATTATATCTTATGTATAGGCCTTGAGGGATGCATTCAGATAATTGTATTTCAGACTTCACCGTTAACGACTGTCAACCGTAGTCCATTTCACGCAGTTCGGCCTAGTAAGGTCATCATCCTACACACATTCTTCGCGATCGTCAAGATTTTAGTTACCTGCCCCGCGACTGCATTATTACATGCGTTAAATCATATACCATTCTGAAAATAATTTCAGCACGTCAAAAACAGATGTTTTCAAAATAACTGACGAATTTCCTCGGGGAACTCATACGGATCTAAGTACTGGAAGGAATCGGCACGGGGCATTTTGTCATATGTGTCAAGTGCCCAGATAACTGATTCGATGGCCTGGGATGCAGAGGTATACAGATCTAAAAGCAAGCTTCAGCATATCGATAAAAGATGTTGTAGAACAACCGACCATGTTCGTGGGGGTGATGATGTGGATCCAAGTAGTGCAATGGATCCTTCTTCAGGTTTTTGTACTCACCCATCTTTTGAACTTCCTGGCGTATCTCCTCTGAAAGTGTTGTTAGCTTTAAATCTCGGAATTAGGCACGCGTTTACCGTGAGACAATAAAGTTTCTAGTGTGGCAGTCATGCGGAGAGCCTCGACAGGATAAGGACTACTGAGCACTTCAGCCAGTATCTTGTGATTCTCTACGATCTCACGACGTAACAAATCTGAGGTTTTCATGAGCATGTTGTAGAATGGGTTGCTTTGAGAAATCTCACCGTCAGACGCAATCTTTGCTAAAACGTCATTGAGAGCCTGAATGTCCACATCCGTGGCTTTAAGACACCACAGAAGAGGGACCATTATTCCGACACCAGTCATTTTCTCACGTGCGTCCGCTGTATCTTGATCAGTGTGAATTCCTCGACAAAACATACAAACCAACGGTGATCAGTAATAATGCGCAGGTAATTGATAGCGCTATTCTGAATACAGCTGCATCGAGTGGCTTTGATCATCTTGTGCAGAATCCCAATAATGTTTCTTTGGTACTCGGTATCCTTTGCTTGTCTGTGCATCGTCTTCTCCCATACGTAGTTTGCCGCTTTTCTGAGTAGCCGTCGGGGTGTATCCTTGCCACCGAAATTCCAAGAACCGTTATTAAGTGATGGTGGACTATTCGGGGTTAACATCATGGATCGCAAGTCATCTGTACAACTCGTAAGAACCCCATAGACCGCTGGAATACCGAATTGCCAAACCATTTTCAAAGATTTCCTTAAGGATAGCTATGCCGTCCTGGGGAATCTTTCTGTCAAAGATGCGTTCCTCGATCATCTGCAGCAAATACAAGTCCACTTTAGTCTTCAGTATCTGTTCCTTTGCGTCATCTGAACGTAGCCCAGTCAAATTTTTTGACAAAATGTTGCGGAGCACTTACCATATTTCATGAGAGTCAGAAGTGCGTCCGCAGCAAATAATGCGTGGTCTGGTTTCGCCAAATTATCGACTATGCTATCCACGCCTCCTTTTTCAATGATTTGTTTGCGAAGTTTAGCTGAGACGAATATTAGTTTTCCTGGAGCAAACATTTGACCGACCACACCGTGTTCTGATAGCTTTGTGAGTTCCTCAGTCGCCTCGTTGCTCTTTTCTACCACTTTATCCTTCGAAAACGCAACTAGTCTAGTTATGTGCGGACCCTTTGCGAGTTCTTCACGCATGTCCTCTGAACAATTATCTGGTGAGCAATCTTCTTAGGAGGTTTCAAACACGAACCGAATTCAGCGAGTTTAATTAAGCCACGGGGTCCACCGCTCAAACCTTGCTTATCAAACTCAAACAGGTCAATCAATGTGACGAGGATGTTGGAGCGTATAGCCTCCGCACGGAGTTGTTCTATTTCGGAAGATCATCAGCATTGATCACAGGAATGGGAAAGGCACCTCAACTAGAGCGGCAAATCTCGCATAACGTGGCCACTGCAGCCGGAGTGACAAAGAAATCACGACGTTTTATCAATGTCTTGAGTCGTTTGACAAGTTCTATCCCACATTTTCCAGATAGGGTATTCTCCAAGGTATTTGCTGAACACGAAATATCAGAGCACACTAAATTCTGTGAACATACAGCTGCTAAGATCCTCAACGCAGCAACGACGACGATCACAGCTGAGATATAAATGAGGAAGAGGAGCAAATTGAGAAGTGAAGACTTACAGTTATCTTTCAGCATAACAAGAATTTCTTTGATGAAATCAGATTGTCGGGAAAGGACGGAAGATATTGCATCTTCAATTCGCATGCATGAGGGGATGCGTACTATTTAGAGGAATAATGCAACTAACCAAAGCGTTGGGCAAGGTATGACAACGTCCTAATTGCCATTAATCCTTTTTTGTCGGCCTTCCGACAGAGGTCGACGATTCGACTAACTAGATCCTCTGTAAGGAGCTTGTTTCTTAGTGTTTCAATCTCGCAAAGAGCCGGAAGAGCTGCACATGCTCTTTCTTGGTATTTTGGGTCCTTGAGCATGGCAGGAAAATCTAGACTGTCTAGGATTTTTTCCGTGTCCGTGTCCGTGTCCGTGCCCGTGTCCTTGACTGTGCGCTTCTGAGAGTTCGTCAAGGCAGCAATGTAAAGATGACATACCGAGTCTGCAGTACGTGACGAGTGCACTGAGGCGCACTCGAGGATCACTACATTCCTCTTTGACCGTGTCGTTATTCATGCTCTCCTTCGAGTCCGGTGTGGGAGATGCCACCACCTTCTCGTCTGCTGCGAATTTAATATCCGTAATAGTTTTCCCCTGAATGCCGAGCAAAGCTTCTAGCGTCTCAAGTACATCCACATTCCGCACCGCTTCAACTCCGACTTCTGCGATTCATAAAATCAGGTCAGTGTGCCAAAATCATCCAACTCATCTCACCAAATGAACACATGAAGGCCAAGCGATCAATATAATCAAGGGTGTGTTTCTTGTGCATTGTACCAACGAGAGCTTCAGCAGTCGACCGTTTGAAAGGAACTTCCCAGGTATGACCGAGTTGTGACAACTGCAGCCGTCCCTGGTGAAAGTAAATTGTTTCAGGCCATTGCTGGAGATTTCTCCAGAAACTTGCTTTCGGCCGGTAGTCTGTACGAAATAGAACCGACGCATGAACCATTTGATCAGGTAAGATGATGCGACCTTTTCCAACATGTGGACTACAAGTACTCAATATGTAAACCGAATGGAGCAACATCGTCACTTACATTTGTGTATGCTGGCTGGAATTATTGTAGCAAAGACGTCTGATAGGCAATAGCTCGAGCGGCCACCATCGGAGAGTTAACGAGTCATTAATCTTGGATTCCTTCAAGTCTTCATATCTGAAAGCTATCTTCGGTGGATTGAGCAGGAGCCCCGCATCGAGAGCTTCTTCGCGCATCCATAGTAGAGGCATGTCTTGGAAGTTGAGCACATAGCCCGTTTTTGCCCTGTTTCCACCACCGCTGGAACAAGTTGTCAAATGATAGCCTTCCCGTGCGGGGGATACATACACATCCGAATGAGTGCCGGAAAACCAGACCTCCTTAACATTATCTTCCTTGACAATATTCTCGTCAACTGTTTACTATCCTTGACCATCCCGCTATATAGGTCGACGATATTGGTGTTCTGAATATACATATCTATTATCAAGAAAATCAGAATGCATGCGCATCAGACGACCTACTTTATCACCATACTTATTTGATGTCCCGTCTGTAAACATGAACAATCGTCATTAGTCCAGGTCCAGGGAACCGTAAGCGAAAACATGCACCAATGCAAATAACTAGATTTCTCCCTGATACCTGGTCCCCGCAACATTTGCACGACTCGTCAAGGTCCTCAGATGAACTGAAAGGTATCATAATGCTGTGTGAAGCAAAATTGTTAATGACTGGTCAGTCTGGAGCTGTAATAGTAGAGCCTGCCACAACAGTAGCTTGAATGCGCGAGGTGTTGGATAGTTTCTCTTGCATCAACAGGTTTTTATGGTGTGCTGAACAGGATATGCCCACGAACGTGATACGACAAGTGTAAATGAATTACGTGCGGCGCCCGCGGAGATACTATACCATGGCCTCCTGAAGAAGCGCCACACTAGATCTATGAACACTGCAGTACGATTGAGTGAAATACTTCACTCGTCATCTTACACGCTGAGGTGCTGATGCATTGCAAACCTTCTGGTTCGAGAAGCTGAGGGACGGCAAGCATGCGCAACATTTGAGTGTCAGACGCAACGTTGGGCGTCTTTTTCTCTTTTATGAACGCAGAATGCAGGGGCCCAATCGGAAAGTGATGATCGGCAAATATAAGGTGATAAGTAAGGCTGCACTGCGAGGACACCAAAAAATCTGGGATGAAGATGAAATTGTTGAATGCAAAATCATACTGGTAGTTTACGCACAAGCCTTAAATCATATCATATTACGCATCCCAAACTTCGGAGGGCAGAAATGACATTGCGGCTCACATGACTTGTGAAGCTTTCGAAAACCAGCGGATTTTTGCTCTTAAGTTTCAACCCAGGTGAACAGAAGTTCGGATGTAATGTCACATGAAGTATAAGATGAGCGTTCGCAACATTCTACCTAACAACACGGGACTGACCAGAATTCTTGATCTGCGCAAACTATTTCCCGTGCTGCGCGGGCTCAGGTGCTACTTCGGGCATGCACCAGCATGAGAGAAGAATAATCATAATTTGCAGGCGAATCCAAAGATGTAGCTGTTACGCCGTTGATATATGTGAAAGCGCTTGCTAGAATGTCTGGAGATCGAGCGCCTGGAAAAGCGTGTTTCGGGAAAGCATGATCGAACGTATACCATACACAATTATGTAATTACTAGTTATTACTAATTTCTTAATTACTAAGATAGTTACGCTGGTTTTGCACGGTGTGGCATAGGAGGTGTAGTACGCATGTACACCCTGGATGAGTGTAATAACAACATATTTTGGGGTGCGAGAGAACGAGCTTTTGGAATCACTGCCTTTTGGCGTAACAGTTGAGCAGACGACAGTCTTGACTAAGTTGAGCCTTACAGGGTGGTTCATCAGGAAATTCACACATTCCTTAACATGCTTAATCAGCTTAACTCACTTATCTCAAAACTTGTTTGCTCTCTCTCACATCATTCACCTGGCATATCTTATATTTTTTGAGTGCGAAATACAATAAAACATGTATATTAATATATCTCAACTTTTTTTTTCTGAATTCATTCACATTGAAATTTTGGACAAGTAGATTCAATTTCACCAAGGCAGTTAAGTGTAAATAAGTCCGCATAAGGGCACGTCAAGGAATGTGTGAATTTCCTGATGTTGGGAGGGACTCGTGATGTGCAAGCATTGAAGAATATTTGATCTGCGCTCATGTTACAAACCAATATACAAGTACAAAGGGTTACAGGAAATGTCCAGGTAACTGCATAAAAGACCTCTGTGTTTTCAATGTGTCGCCAAGGCTGGTTGCGGCGACGACATACGCCCTAGTACACCTTTGAATTCTGAGTGAAAGATAGTTGACGACGGCAGCATGATCGACATGACTGGAAAGACTCACCAGCGAACCAAAGGCGCAAGCTGTCCTGCTGAGCTTCGTCACAATCTTTCATCAGTAATCTGTAGTACTCGAGTGATTCGATGTCACACGTCTGGACGAGTATAAGGCATTTATACTTCTTTATGGTTAGCCAAAGTGACTCAAGGTCCCACCCGAAAATCTACAAAAAAAGTGCGGTTGGGCCCAAATATCATGGAAGTTCAGTCGTGCATTGCATCAACGTACCACCACGAATTCTGTGTACATAGAAAAGTCCATTGTTTCAAGGGAAAGGCTATCAGCGATTTTGATAGCAGCATCAATGTGTTTGATGGCTTTTTCACGATTGTTGACCTTCGAGGCAGCGAACGCCATTTCGGCGTTGAAGTATATCTGATCCGCGAAGCGCAGAAGTGATCAGTTTCAGAACACGAACCCGAATTGATACTTACTTGCACGACTTTACAAGCAAGAGGATCAGCATCGGAAGAACCGTCACTAACACGCCCTAATGCGTCTTCATGTGCATTTGTATTGAATATCGCAATAGCCTGAAAAGCATAATGAAGCACAAAGCATGTCATAAGAAAGATGTAACCCACCTTAATCAAAGGAAGAAGATGGCTTGCTGAATCTACAGGCTTTAACGTGGACACGTGATAAAATGCATTACTCGCTTCCTTAAACTGCCCCAATCCGTAGTGGGCAATGCCCTTGGACATATAGCCTATCAATGACTTGTGAATCCTAATGGACTATATCACAGGTCAAGTTAGTATATCTTAAAGGGGTTCGGTATTAGTCGGCATAACTCACCTCATTTCCATCTTTAAGCGCAGACCCCCAATCATGTGTGCGTGCATGAACAATTGAACGGTAAGCAAAGTAAGCGTAGTTTTTGGAATCTTTATTGATTTGCTCTGTGAATTTCTTCTCAGCCACAGACAACTCCTTCCCCGGCGTGCATAGTGCACTACGGGCTATCACGTCCATGTCAGCAGTGAGAGACCAGCTCTGTGGTATGCTCGAACTGTGTTATGAGAGTCACTGATGGTAAGAACGTGCCTTTTCAATGACTTTCACTTCAGTCTTCGTCTAAAATTCGCAAAATGAGATGATAAAATCATGAAAGATCAATGGGAACATACCGACACCAGTCCCGCGGGTAATACCCACTGTGATATCTCCTGGTAGTTGCCTCCGGTGAAGAATGTAGGCAAAAATGCGCCGACGGATACCTCGAGTGTGTTGGTGTTTGGGAACGGCCACAGGTGGAAACTGCCGTCACAGGATGAGGAAGTGATGATAGTACTGGAATCATTAACAGAAATGGCATGAATCTTGTCGAAGTGACCATGGAAGGCTTTGATCTCCTCCTCCTTTGTTACATCCCACACCCGAATGGTAGGATCGCGTCTACCGCCCCCTGAGAGAAGGTGTGTTCCTCGGGGCGTCCACGTGAGCGTGAAGGTGCCGCCTATGTTGCCCTTGAGCGTTCTGATACACTGCCTAGCTGCTATATTATAAATGCAGATATCTTTCTCTGTCGCAATGGCAAGACGATCCCCAGCCGACGAATACCGAACACAGTACACAACTGCATCCAGAGGGATCCTTGCATCCTCATTTTCTTTCCATGATTTTGTGTGCCAAAACTTCACCATACGATCACCCGCACCCGCCAGAGTTTCTTCATCTGCAGAAAAGTCTAGCGATATATGGACTCCACTGGAATCGTAAGCTTTGATGAATTGATAAGCTTCGCTTATGTGGGCAGCGGCGGTCCTATTCTGGGCAGCAGTAACTCCGTTTTGGAGAGTGAGGTTGGTTTTAACGAACGTTAACCCGGCTTTGGGCTGGATATCATTAATGAGACAAACTCCCCTATCTCCGCTCCAGGGAATAATCCCTCCAGTGATATCACAGCTTGCCATGAATCTCTTGTCTCGTGATACTGCCAATCCAGACACATCACTGATATGTCCTTCCAGATGTTTCAATACTTTCTTTGTCGTATAATCCGACAGATAAAGTGTCTTGCCCAAACTAGTGACCATACGCTGTTTGTCGAGCAAAACAAATACAGAGTTGTGATGCGTTTGTGACAGTTGTGTGAGGCATGGGGTGATGTGATATTCGAAAGTGGTTTGAGTGGCAGTGGACGCCATTTTACTAGAGGTTGAATGCAGTCGAGTAGCACTTAGCAGAGAGATTGCAGGTGTCTTATGCTGGGCTACAATTTGAGGCACGTTCGCAGTGCGTTTTTATACTATTTCAGTGTTCACTAGACGCTGAACGTCAGCGGCTTGTACTGTAGTAAGCGAATATGCACTGACAAGTCCATCGTAGCATGCCAGTGCGCCTAACTGGTGCACGTCCATCCTAGGGACGGTAGCGTTAATTTTCTGCCGCCTGGAAGAGATATGATGTTTTTATTTTAGATAGGCGCTGATAAGCACTACGAAGTCCGCATCAACTGTCACTGGCGTAGTTTGAAATTGGATAGGTGCGTAGTATGACTTATGGTTCCATTGACAAGCAACTTGGTGTCCGTTTGAAGTTACACACTCGATCTCCTCCACATTTAATTCGAGTCACTCATTGGCATTCGTTCGAAAGCACTCATTGGATACCTCCCGATAGATTAGATGTCACGGTTTTGGCGTACGTCCAGGTCGTTTGTTGTGTCCTTGCCTGCTCCTTATCACAACGCCTCTGATTCCTATTTTCCTTTCCCATGCTATGAGTCTGTACTGGCAGTATTTCAATTTCACCTTTGATGCTGATGTGCTGAAACTTTGCGCTCATGATGTCACGTCCTTGTCAGTTTTATTTCATCCGTACCTAAAATCTCCATGAAGAATGATAACATAGGGACATCATTTGCATTGTGCAGATCTTCAGTTTTTATTTTCGTGGTTGCTCCTAAGGTACTTGTTTCCGATTTTTTCTTCAACGATAATATTCTGCGGGATATCACAACTTAGGCAGTTCCATAGTGAGGTCCTCGTCACAGCGCTTGTGCAACAGCCATACAACCCAAGTCAGGAAAAGTCGAGCGCGATAAATAAATACTGATATAACTACAGGATTACCATAAATAATAGCACCCCCAATGAGCACCCCTTTCAAAATATCAAAATTGTGCATGGAAGCTCAGATAGTATTGGAGGATAGGGGCCAGCGCCAGAAGTCGGACTTTGTGGGTAGCACACATCACTGCGTGTCAGATTTTTGTCCAGATCTACTGATCCCTTGAAGCACGTAAGATCTTCTTTCTCAGGTTAGTCACAGCCAGAACAGGGTGCCTTATCCATGGCACACGCAGAGCTTTAGACTATTTTTCAGGCGGCAGCAGCAGCAGCTTCAAGTTGCCATAGGGTATTGCAAGAGCGCTTGTCATCCATTTCTCTTGCCTCATCTTATGCCGGTGGGCGGTTCTGAGTCTTCCGCAGCCGGTCGCCTTTACATTAATCAAAGCACTGCCATCATGCGCATGATCCCCGAAATGACATTCAATTTAGCCCTGCCAGGTTATGGGCAGGGAGCTACCGCCTCAGCTGCGCTTCATTGCCTTAATATATCTTCTGAATCACATCGTTTCAGAATAACTGATACAAACACTGAGCGCTAAGCGCTGAAGCATCTCGCTTCTGTGTCTCCGTTTTTCTCTCACCGGTAGCCTAGCTGTCATCAAGTCATTAAATATGAGAACCCCTCATCAGCTACGGCGCAAGGTGCGATATATTTAGCAGTAACGTACCTCATCTTATCGATATCACTGTATCAAGTGCCCCCACAACAATCATATCCGCGATGGGAATACACCAGGCAGAAACACGTACATTGTCGTGTCAAACTATAGTCAGGCTGCATTCTAGTCCCTCCCTGATCGCGATGACCATCTACTTATAAAGTAAGCCACGATTCGGAATCTCGGATGATTGTATTCACCTTGAGAGTCCCTGTAACCCATTTTATTAGCAGCGTATTGTAGATAGATGAGGAGCGTATGCCTGTGACCTACATACCGTTCCTTTGTGCTCGGCGAAGCATAAAATTGGAGAAATGAGGAAAAATAAAGACCATGTCATACTTGCGTTGCTTAGACGAGAAAATCAACAAAGGTACTTTGCGTGAAGTGTTGGCACGATTTGAGAGATTGCAAATTCGAGGCTTGGATGTCGTCCTCTGAATTGTCCTTTCAGACGTCTACATGTCAGTAAGATGTGACATGAGGGTGGGCTGGACGGTGTACTTGGAGTTCTGGACTGATTCAGCATCACAGTAGAAAACAGCTGGTACGAATGAGAAAAGGTACCGTGCTCGATCATCGATCTATATCATATGGCCTACAGCATTTATGGTGAAACACGTACCACACAAGCTGTTGTACCAGGTCATGCAGTCAGTCAGATCAAGAAACGCACTCATTAGTTCACATTTCTCAACTTCATTTCTTCCTCCCAGTGGCACCATCGAAGAAAAGACATTTTCTGAACAATAACAATCACAGATTCCGAGCGACCATTGACCTAAACTATTAATTCCATGAGTATTGGCCACATCATACTGAGAGGTAAATGTATGCAGGAGATACCACATCCCAGGACATTTGCATCAAAAAACTGGTGAGAAGAAGATATCATCATATATCGTAATATATCGTAATATATAGGAAAGGTTTTCGTCACATTGGAATATAAAGCAATGTATGACTATGTAAATGCGCCGCAATCAGCATAATCGCCAGCAAGAACTCACCGGTTTACTGATGTGTAACCGTGGTGTGGCTTGAATTCGTATTCAGAGTAGGAACAACCCCAGCCGCGATGGTTTAATGCGTTTGATCGGAAATACATGCTGCGTCCAAATGGCGAACGTAAATGATGAACTCACATTCCATGTCAAACTCTCGTTGCATTCGACTATGCAATCATATCACCAACCATGGGTTAACGTCCACGTCCAAGTGAGTACGGCAAGTTGGTCGATGATTTTTGATTCTGGTGGGTAAAGAGATGTTAGGTGCGTATAGATTCTCAAGAACAGGGAGACTTAGACCGTCAATTGAAATGAGAAGCACTGATCTGTGTGATCATCGCATCTGAATTCACACGTGCCATGGCATATTCGGCACACTAACACGACCGGGCTTAGGGAAATGATTGTAAAGATGTGCGTAGTGGGCATTGTGGTTGGGTAAAACATCAAACCTGCGAATTGACGATTAGAGGTGCCTCCCTAGGGCCTAAATATATGCCTACCATAAATACAACACTCGCCCTCATTGTTAGCTTGCTACCAGAGAGAGAGACCAACGGAAGAACCGGCAACTACTGGTTGACCGAGGGTTTCCTTCATATTCAACCTCAAGTTTGAACCGTGTGATACGATTACATGTGATCGAAATCTCCAATCAGCGTGAGTCTAATAATAAGCCCATGGACGTGCCCCATTTGTTTTCCTTCGTAAGTTTTCGACCATGCCTAGGTCATCATACATATATCATACACCATTGTTCACCGTGATTCGTCATGAGCGCTAGCTGTCGTACAATCACGTCAACTCAAAGTGAAATTCATTTTTGTCCAGTAGTGACCCCACTGATGTATTTATGCTAATACCGCGGGGTACTAGGTACTTTCATTATGCAAATTTATCAGGAAAATCTCCGAGAATTGCGCAACCATACGCGCGCAGAGAATCCTTCTGCAGACCTAACCGAGATGAGCTGCTTGTGGCATTTGCAATCATCTTGCAATCTCGAGCTTGCAGCCTTGCCATCTTTGAAGCAGAGCCGCGTCTCAGATTCACCGTGACTGAGTCAGTCTGGCCAATTGCCCGTGTCACGCCAACGTCAGCTCAGCCTCTTGAAGCCTTTCAACAACTTTCAACAGCAACTGGCACGTTGAACAGCCTGAGCCTCTGAGTATGAGTCGCGTTTATTACCATCGCATCCTGCCTACTATTAGCCGTCACAGTAACCACTCCGAGTCTCAATCTCAAGTTGGCACACCCGACGACTCACAATTACGAGTATCATCTGTTTGTACTACCAACACCGTCAACTTGGAACCTAAGCCATCTCAGGCTGGTCCGAGTCATTGCCAGGGTCTCCCTCAAGATTCGCGGTGACTTCTGGCATCATGCCTTCTCAACTCTGCGCACCAATTGAATACGATTACGATGCATGTGGAACTCATACCGCTGATTCTATTTGTTTGATCAAGCATTGAAACCAGTGTCAAGTGGTGCGTGACGGAGCCCGCCATGCCTATGAGAAGAGCCTGCAACTTCACAAAAGCGTTCGGCAGCAAAGCGCGTGCAAAGGTAGAGAAATTAAGTCATACCAACCAGGAAGCCTACATAGCATCTTAAAATGACAAGCCACAGCTAGCGCTCAACGGCGAGTTTGACCCCCACCTGCGTCTCATTGTGCACACAGGCTGCCCAATTTTCCAACTTTCTGACCATAGCAGTATAAAGTCCCTCTGTATTCAAACAATATAGAAGGGGTCCCGGCATGCTAAATCTCCCTCACCTTATCTGGGCCGTAGGTGCAAACCCGATATATTATCATCTATTATCACTGCGATCACTGTCATGTAGGAGTCGTGGGTGTTGACGTTGATTTCCTGATGACACGACTACCAGCCTGTTGTTCCGCCAGGAATTAACTTTCCTGTCACAAACAGGTTGGATTAGAAGACCCACTTCTCGCCTTCCCGTGTGTGGCTGCTATACAGTCTTACTTGGAAGAGGATGTAGGGACACGTGCAGGCGTCCCCATTGATTCACCCTTGGTGTACTGAGAGATCGTTGGGATACAGCCAATTACGAGCTCGAAAGATCCATAGTCTCTTTTACTTTTACTTCACTGTTCAGCAGATACATTGGAACTGTAAGTAATCTTGTAAAGTGCAGGCTGTTGTCTAGCAGGGGTCTCTTGTGCGTTATTGGCCTCAAATTTGGACCCATTTGGCCAATTGTATTTCAGGCTTAGCCGTCACTTTATCACATACATTTCGGACTAAGTAAGCGAACCAAAATGTAACCTAGTACACTGAAATATGTGGTCGGTCTTTGTAGTCGTCAAGAGTTCAGCTATGGACTGCTGGATGTGTCAAATGCCTTGATCATCGAACGGATCGCATCGCGTGCGGAGTTATATAGATCTAAAAGCAAGTTTCAACACGTTTGAGAAAAGATGTTGCAAGGCAACTGACCATGCTCGTGTGGGTGGTGATGGGGACCTAAGTAGTGCAATGGATCGTCCTTCAGGTTTCGATACTCAGGCATCGCCTGGACTTTCTGACGTATCCCTCCTGAAAGCGTTGTTAGTTTTAAATCTCGGATGTAGGTAAGCTTTTACCGTAAGACGATAAAGATTTTAACGTAGCAGTTATGCGGAGAATGCCGACAGGATAAGGACTACTGAGCATATCAGCCAGCATTGTACATGTGTCATTCTCTATGATTTCACGACGCAAGTTCTCTATGTTTTCATGAGTATATTACCCAACGCATTGTCTTGGGACTCTCACCATCAAGTGCGATGTTTTGTAAAACATTATTGAGAGCCACAATGTCCACATCCGTGCCTTCAAGACATCGCAAAAGAGGTTTGATCATCCCGACGCCAATCATTGCTTGGCGTGCGTCCCCTGTATTTTAATCAATGTGAATACTCAACCGCACGATGTAAACCCAACTGTATTGAGCAATAGTGCCCAGGTACTTAATTGCACTTTTCTGAACGTCGAGTTGAGGGGCTCCAATCATCCGGCGCAAAATTCCGAAAATGTTCCCTGGGTACTCATCCCTCGCTCGCCGTCTGTGTATCGTCTTCTCCAGGACATAATTTGTCGCTTTCTTGAGTAGCCGTTGGGGTGTATTCTTGCCGCCGAAATTCCAACAACCGTTATTGAATGATGGTGGATTCTTCGGGTCCAACATCATGGATCGTAATTCATCTGTATAAGTCATGAGAACCACAAAAGCCGTGGCGGAAATACCAAGTTTCCAAACCATGTTCGAATATCTTCGCAAGGATATCTATGCCCTCCTGGTGAATTGTCACGTCAAAGATGCGTCCCTCGATCATCTGCAGCAAATGCAGGTCCACTCTAGTGTTCAGTATCCGCTCCTTGGCGTCGTCTTAATGGAACCCAATCAAACCTGTTAACGAAATAAATGCTTCGGAGAACTTACCATATTTCATAAGAGTCAAAAGTGCATCCGCTGCAAATAATGCGTGGTCTGGTTTCGCCAAATTATCGACCATGCTATCCACGCCTCCTTTTTCAATGATTTGTTTGCGGAGTTCAGCTGAGACGAATATTAGTTTTCCTGGAGCAAACATTTGACCGACCACACCGTGTTCTGATAGCTTGGTAAGCTCCTCAGTCGCCTCGCTGCTCTTTTCCACCACTGTATCTTTCGAAAACGTAACCAGTCTGCTTATGTGCGAACCCTGTGCGAGTTCTTCACGCACATCCCCTAAACAACAGAACAAATTATCCGATGAGCAGAGTCTTCTCAGGTAGTTTCAAACACGAACCGAACTTAGCGAGTTCTATTAAGCCACGGGGTCCACCGCTCAAACCTTGCTTATCGAACTTGAACAAGTCGACCATTGTAACGAGGATATTGCCGCGTATAACCTTCGTACGGAGTTGTTCTATATTTAGAAGAGCATCAGCATAAATCACAGGAATGCGAAGGGCACTTAAACCATAGTGGCAAATCTCGCATAGCGCGGCTACTGCAGCTGGGGTGACAAAGAAATCACGACGCTTTATCAATGTCTTGAGTCGTTTGACAAGTTCTATCCCACTGTTTCCAGATAGGGTATTCTCCGGGATCTTCACTGAACACAAAATATCAGAACATACTGATTTCCGTGAATCTATCTGACCTTTGGCCACAGCTGCTAAGATCTTCAACGCAGCAACGACAACAATTGCGGCTGAGACATGCATGAGGAAGATAAGGGATTGGGAGGCGAAGACTCACATTTTTCTTTCAACATAGCAAGAATTTCTTTGATAAAATGGGGCCGTTGGGAAAGGATGCTAGCTGCTTCATCTATAGTTCGATTGCATATGAGGGAGTGCGTTTGCAACGATTCAGAAAGACAATGCAACTGACCAAAGCGTTGTGCAAGGCATGATAGTGTTCTCGTCGCGATTAATTTGATTTCGCCAGCCGTCCGACAAAGGTCGACGATTTGATTAACCAGATCCTCTGTAAGGAGCTTATTTCTTAGCATTTCGAACTCGCAAAGAGTCGGAAGAGCTGCACAGGCCTCTCTTGATGGTCCTTGTTGAGCATGTTAGGAATATCAAGATTGTCTAGTATTCTTTCCGTGACCATATCCTTGTTCTCGACTGTGCACTCCTCAGAGTTCGTTAAGGCAGCAATATAAAGACAAAACGTACCTAGTCTGCAGTACGCAACAACTGCACTGAGGCGTACTTGGGCATCATGTACTTCTTTAGTCGTATTAATATCTGCGATCGCCTTGAAATCCGCTGAGGGAGACATCTTTTCGTCATCGTCTGCTGCGAAATTGATATCTCCGATACCCTTGCCATCAATGTCAAGTAAAGCTTCTAACGTTCCAAGTGCATTTACTTTCCGCACCGCTTCGACTCCGAGCTCTACAGTCAAGAAAACAAAGTCAATATTTGGTCAGTATGCTAGAGTCGTCTGGCATCTCACCAAATGAGCACATGAAGGCCAAGCGATCAACATAATCAAGAACATGTTTCTTGTGAATTGCACCGACAAGAACTTCGGCAGTCGAGCGTTTGAAAGGAACTTCCCAGGTATCAGCAAGTTCTGACAATCGCTCCTGGTCGTTAGCAATATGAAAGTAGATCGCTTCAGGCCATTGTCGGAGATTTCTCCAGAAACTTGCTTTCGATCGGTAGTTGGTACGAAATAGAACCGACGCATGAATCTTTTGGCCAGGTAGGATGATGCGACCTTTTCCAACATGCGGTCTACAAGTAATTGATGCGTGAGCTGAATGGAGCAACATGACCACTTACACTCTCGTTTGCTCGTCGGAGTTATTGTAGCGAAGACGCGTGACAGGGAGTAGCTCAAGCGGCCACCACCAGGGAGTTAACGAGTCATTAATCTTGGGTGTCTTCAAGTCTTCATATCTGAAAGCTACCTTGGGAGGATGGAGCTCAAGCCCCGCCTCAACAGCTTCTTCACGCATCCATAGTAAAGGCATGTCTTGGAAATTAAGTGCATTTCCGGTCTTCTCCCTTTTTCCACCACCTCTGGAACAAATTATCAGATAATAATCTTCCAGTGCAGGGGATACATACACATCTGAATGACTACCAGCAAACCAAACTTCCTTTACGGTATCCTTAACATGATCTTCCTTCGAGCATTCGTCCTTAGGAGGTGGCACGAACTGAGATTTCGGTCGATCGCTCATGCCTCCATAAACATACTCGGGCAGGAATTTCACCCTGCGCTCGTCTAGTGCAAGTGCATGGCGAAAGTAGCAAATGTGATCACACGTATCGGTGGACGGTAGAATCTTCTCCTTCTTGATGCCAACAGACGAAACGGTATCCCTATACAGTGTATTAATTATGCTGGCGTACTTGCACTCGAGGATGACACTCACCATACACCGATGAAATGTATCACCACGCTTGGTCTCGAGAACGTCGATTTGAATCCTGCCGCAAGTAACTTGTCCTGTTTCTTTCCGCTGTTGATAGCAGAGTAAAGGTCGAAGGCACTATTGACATTAGCTGGTCACTTAAGAACGATTACCAAATACACTCACTAGGCAATTTGTTCTAGATTTCCGGGTAATATGAGCCCCATCTATCAGAAGACTAATGAACAAGAAAGATCGTAGACCATAAATCAAAGTTGATGGATACTTCGTGGATCATTCCTGCCAATGCACGAACTTGGTATGCACCTCTCGAAAACCCTAGTATTGGATTGTAGTACAGTTGGCTGTGCAACGTTTGAGGAACTTACCAAACAAGAAAATCTTATCACCGGGCTGGTACGTGTCTGAGAGCCATCTGTAGGCGTCCTAATGGTTTGACTGATATTGCTTTACTGCCGTCACCCCGAGCCATGAAAGATCAAAGATACGATACTTACAATGCAAAGGCCAGATCAAAGACACTCGAGACCTGCTTCATCAAGTGTGTATGTCCCTTAGCATACGTTCCTACACCACTATTGTAGTACGTTAACTGTTCGCTATACTTTACCATCTCGCCATATAGTTCGACGATATTGGTATTCTGAGTATAGATACTTATTGTCAGGAACATCAAAAGGCATGTGCGTCGGACGACCTACTTTATCACCATACTTGTTTGATGTCCCGTCTGTAGATATGAATAATCGTCATCGAAAGCTGCAAGTTAAAACGCCCACCGATGCAAATAACCAGGTTTCTCCCTTTTACTGAGTCCCTGGGGCATTTACACGATGCCTGAAGGGCCTCGGATGAGCTAGTAGACATAATAATCTTGGATGAAGCGAAGTTGTTAGCGACTCCCCAATTTAGAGCTATAATAGTAGTTGAAATGCGCGCGAGATGTTGGACAGGTTCCCTTGCATCGACAACGTTTTATATTGTGCTAGATAGGGCATGCCCATGACAGTGCGGTCATAGGATAACCTGTGCATAGACTGCGTGCAGCGCACGTGGACACTACACCCAGGCCTCCTGAAGAAGCACCACACTAGATCTATGAAAACTGCGGTACGATTCGATGCAATACCATGCTGCAAACCTCATGATTCGAGCAGCTGATGCACGGCAAGCATGCACAACATCCTCGGCGTCAGATGCAACGTTGGGCGTCTTGTTCTCTTTTTGCGAACGCAGAATGCAGGGGCTGGATCTGGAAGTGATGAACGAAGATGGAAGACAATGAGGTTGCATCGCGAGGACACCAAAAATCTAGGGTGGAGATGAACTCGTTGAAAGCATGAACTAACAGTTTACGTACAAGGCTTAAATCATACCATATTATGCATCCCCAAATTCTTGTAGGGTAGAAGTGACTCTGCGACTCACATGACTTGCGAAGCTTTCAAAGATCAACCGGTCCTTGCCCTCAATCCAGGTGAACAGAAGTTCGCATCCAGTGTTACTTGAAGTGTAAGATGATCGTTCGCGACATTCAATCGAACAACGCAGAACTGGCAATTCTCGATCTACGCAGACTGTTTCTGGAAGTTTCCCCCTTCGTGCTGCGCGGGACCAGGTGTTACCTCGGGCATGCACCAGCATGGTAGAAGAATGGTCATAAATCGCAGGCGTAGTCGAAGATGCAACCGTTACGCCATTAATAAGTCTGAGAACATTTCGTAAAGCGCTAGCCAGGATGCCTGCAGATCGAGCGCCCGGGAAAGCGTGATGCAACGTGTTTCGAGAAGGCATGATGTTCTGTAAGGTCGGGTTGGACACGCGAGCGCAGGTCTGGGCAGTGATAAATTAAATAGCTGGCGTGATGGTGGAGTCAACAAAAAATCATACATCAGGAAGCCTAGCATCATGGAATGACCAGCCAATGGCCCAACGACGAGTTTGACCCTGGACAAACTCTGTTATAGCATAGTTGTCTACCTTGCGTCATCAAGTCAGTTAGGAAACCGCGGAGTTCCGCAACGCACGCACGCCGTGTTCCCGAAAGAGGGAAACAAGATCAGGAATTGATGACATCTTCCCAAGCATAGAAGTGTACCACCTATGGGCACGCATCAGCATGTCTGAAGTCAAACTGTCGATACAAACAGGTCACCGGCACTTCGTCTTCAACTGTAGGCTTTCTGAGAAAATCCGAGCAACAAAATTTGTCTCTCCCCCTGGTGTTATCATCTCCACTTCTGCTCCGGAGCAAACCTGAGTCAATTGGTTAAATTCTTTTATATGCGTCAACACTGTCTTTCTCACTGCATTCGGACCAAACTCCTTGAATTCGGCAGAGCGTGAAACATCCTCGGTGCTGCTATAAAATGGTGGGTTACACATGGTGAAGTCAAAATCCATTAGACTTGTATGCAGTGGTTGAAGAATAGGTCCATCAGCCTGTACACGCTCGACAACAATGCGACTGTCCAAAGAATTCTGAGAGATATTTTGTTTGGCGATTTGGACGGACCGTTCGTCGATATCTGAACCATATGTCCCCGTCACATTTGAAAGCATACTGTCATAGTGCTTACCGGTAGCTACGAAGTTCCAAGTGTGTTCAATGCCACAAGCTAACAACGGGTAGATTGCCGAAGCACCGGTACCACTGAATGATGTTTGTTCCACTACATTCAAACAGGAGAAATGTGACGCACATATCAAGCCCTCTGATGGTGGCGGAACTGCAAGTGAATTTCACTATGTCTTGTAGCCAAAGAACATAGTTTAATCTGTATACCAGATTTCCCGTGTTTTAGCCTTTCTGCGTCGATTTTCTAGGAAATGAAAGTACCTGTTTGGCACCTAATGCGCATTTAATGCGAGGTAAAAAGAAGTTCGCAACCATAAGACTCACTGGAGGGCAGAGTCTATCGTCCGGTAGGGTTAACGAAAGGCCATAGTCCAGACGAAAGAGAGCTTCTGTTAAACGCCTGCCCTTATTAGTGTACCACAACAAACGGAGCTTGAATTTATTATCGCTCACTTTTGTGCAGGAAGGCTTTTGAAATTTATTGTACTTGATCCTGTATGGTTGATGAAGACACTGGACAATTTTAGTATCTCTCTGAAGCTTTCGCCTGATAAACGCGTACTGTGGTCTGAGTGGAGGGTAGCGCCTTGCAAGATCAGCAAAATCAGGAGGTTTGCTGTACGGATTGCGAGGATGCATGTAATGTAATTCCCAAGAGTGCAGTGGCGATGCCAGGCTCTGGAGATGTCGGAGTCTCGCCATTCACTAGCGGATGACTAAGCGAGAAAGCAAATTTAAAGTATGTCTGTATACCGTTACGAACAAAGACGCCAAAAAGACGCGGTTACCAGCCAGGAGCTGTATTGGATATATTATGACAAGCCTATACTATTATGATATATAGGGTGTCTGAGGATGACATATTGGTGTGTGAGTGGAAAGGTTGGGCCGATCAGGTGACATGACTGGTGCCGATTGCAACATTCCGGACTCGGAATGTACTCTCCGTCTCAGTTTTCGTTGTTTGCTGCGGTATGTATATATAGAAATTCTCTCTCTCAGGCGTGGCAAGAGATTAGCTGCAGCCGCATATACAACTATGTGACGCACTCGCACCCCGTGAGTCAGCTGATTGTGGCCCCACTACTGGCAAGACCTGCACCATAGGCAACCGGTCATACGTACTGAATTCACATGGCGATACTACTTGATAACAGGCCACGCTCCGAACCTTCTCCGAGGGGACGAACCATTTATACTAGTGAAACCGTTGAAACAATGTTAGTATCCCATACAGGCTCATCCCACCCTTACCCGAGGGCGCGACTGCACTGGCAAGAATGTCACGTCTGACTTTTGCAGTGCTCAGTGGCATACGGCTTCTTGCTGGTGTATCAGCTCAAACATGGTGAGCATTCTTCACTTGGATAGACCGACCACAAAATTGTGTGACCAACATTTTTGACCCCCTTCCAAAGGTGTAATAAAAACTACATGGCTAGCCAGCCAGTTGTTCCACCAGGAGGAAATTTCCCCATCCCAGCTGTATCAGAGGACCCGCTTCTTGCCTTCCGGTGTGCGGCTGCTATAAAGCCTTACTTGGAAGAGGATATAGGCAAACCTGCAGGCATTCTCATTGATTCACCCGTTGTGTACTCAGAGATAGTCGGGGCACAGCTAATCGACCTCCCTACAGGGCCTCTATACAGTGCAGGGAACTTGAATGTCACTGTAAGCCTGAACGGAAAGACTCTCGTCAATGCGCTCGTGCCACTCAATGCTTCTGCATACGAGTTATCATTTAGTCTTGGTGGAATCACTCCTCAGATGACCCCATACAACCTTTCTTGCGAAGCCACCTATCTTGCAAGCAATTCATCGTCATCTCAGACCTATAGCGCTTCAGCAGCTCTTTCTGTACTCCCTAATCCGACAAACAGCTCCGTGACCAAGATGGATTTGAGGACTGGAGCACTTCTGGTAAAGCCGGCAACTGGCCTGGGAGGAGAGTACGAGCCAATCTTTCCGATTGGCTTTTATACGACCTTTGATGGGTACCTCTCAACAAATATTTCGGTGGTTGATACGTTGAAGCAACAAGGGTAGGTTTCCTATGTGATCGTCCATACACATCTGATCCCAGCCTTTAGGTTCAACATTGTATGTTTTTTTAATGTTTGCATGGAGGAGTGAGTGCTTACTGCTAGCGCAGATTCATATTGTCCCCACATTTGACAATATGACAGCATTTGAAATGGTTCTTGATCGTATGCAAGAAGTCGGCATGTATCTCATGTACGATATGAGATACACCTACATGAACAGTACTTCCGTGATGGAGCAGGTAAATTCCATCAAGTACCGCCCCAACCTCCTATTATGGTACACTGGTGACGAACCAGACGGAACCTCGGACCCACTGAACGCCACGAGTATTGCATACGACCTCATTTACAGCCTGGATGGTTACCATCCTGTCAGTCTTGTGCTGAATTGCCAGGACTACGAATGGGCCTCGTACACCGCAGGCACAGATATCGTCATGCAAGATGTGTACATGATCGGAAACAATGTCACCTGGTCCAATGAGTGGAACACAACTTGCACACCTGACTATGGTGACTGCGGTTGCGATAATTGTTTCAGCATTCTTGCTGGAGATAGTGCTGCTGTTTCACCCAACACCACCTATTATGGGAGCACCGTCCCCGCAAATAGCGGTATCGGTTCGTACTTCGATATCAGCGACCGGGTGTCCAGCTTCAAAAATCGATTGGAGGTGATGGGATGGGAACGTACCAAGGCGGTATGGACTGTTTCTCAAGCTTTTGGCAGCGCACAGTCAGTAGTCATTGTTGATTTCCCGTATCTGCTGTCGTTGACTATATTCGTCAGATATTGGACGCGTACTCCCACAGGCGAAGAATGGGTTGTCCAGAGCATTATCGGCATTAATCAAGGTGCTTTGGGTGTCGTCCCCTGGGTAGATCCGAACCCCGAATATATCAAGATGGCAGCGTCCGCATTCGCGCTGAGCTTGCCGATGCTCACGCCGTACATCTTGAACGCTGCTTCAGTGCGGAGCAACTATTTAGTTGGGGGCGTGGACATTGCTACTTGGACAGTAGGAATTGAGACGCTCGTCCTCGCTACCAATACCGACTATGTCACCTCGAATGTGACCTGGGAAGATATTGGGCTCCCTGGGACTGGTGTTGAGGTTGTGTACACGAGCGGAAGTGTCAACGCTACCAATAACAGTTTCACCCTTGGTAGCGTGGCGTCTGCGGCCTTCGTGATCAGCTAGAGATAACTTCTAGGGTTGGATGTAGTAGACAAACATTCCATACAAGGAAAAAGCTACGTGATGAGCTTGACGATTGGGAATATATCATGGACTCCACTCGAATGACAAGGAAAATGAAGCACGCAAAAATAGCAGCCTGATAAGTTATAACATTGCAAATTATATCTATAGTTTCATGATGGATGACATGTGTATGACGTACGACACCCTCAGGCGCCAAGTAACCTGAGTCTGTCCTCGTTTCATACAAAATTGATTCTTATAGGATGCTTGATACCTGGTTATATCGGTACCCCACAAGCTTGTATGCGTATACATGGTCAACGAAGTCGAGAGAGCTTTCAGTGTTGTTCGAAAAGGAACCGTGTCTGAAAAGTGAAATACAATTAGCGAGCGGGTTTTAAGAAAAGGCATGAGCAGAGAAGGTCAGATTTTCATATCTCGACATGAATGTTAAGACAGGGATAACTGAAAGATAAAAAATCTCATCGTAGAAAAATAGCACCGCTAAGTGCAAATAGGATGTCAAGCTGAATTGAAGTGCTTACATTTGACCCAGCAACTTGAACTGCAGTACGATGGATTGAAGACCAGTATTCGACAGACCACGACGACAGAAAAAACTGAAAGCTTCAAACAGCCACCATGAAATCGCCTCTATAAGTCAGTTAGGAGCAGAGCGAACATGTGAGCATTCACTTCAAAGGTGACAAATTCGCAGAAGAATGAAAATTACAGGAGAGGATGAGGGAACACTTCTGGGGCGTAACATGAAAATTGTTGTCTTTTTGAAGTGATCTTTGGCAAACAAGTGGCAAACACTTGTGGGAACCCAACAGCGGAGCTTTGCGGTTTGCGATCTGATAAGGTAGACTTCATGCGAATCCATCAAATGTCATGTGATTGTGACTGCTTGTGACACTTCGAACTTATCCCAGGATAAGGTCATGCCGAGTTGCCGAGAGACCAAACAAATGCCTTCATGCAAAGGCTTCGAGCAAAATGTGAAACTACTGACGGAGTTAGAATATACTGCAGGAAATGTAGTATCAACATTAGTAGAAGTTGTAAGTGAAAAACTATGTGCTGCATGAATAGAGTAGTTGATGTCCCTTCAAACGGTTGGAGTTGTATTATCGAAATTCTGCATGATGCTCTCAGGTAGGATTCTATGACCACAATACTTTTTGACAGCCCAAGCAGCCTGCATACCATTTAGGCCCTTTTGATAAGCATCGATAAAGCGTCTAGATCTAATTGCAAATCTGTAGTTGATGTCAGTGAGAATGATAATATGATCTACATATAAAAAACTCACTTGCACATTGTTTGCAGAGGAATAGAGTCACATGCAGCTATAACATTGTGCTCAAGATCATCTTCTTTTGAAGATAGTTTGAATTGACGATACACCTGCTTTGCAAAGCCCCAGCACATCTCAATAAAATTCAATTCACAATGAAATTTGGGCAGAAATATGACATGGAAGCCACATTCCTCACAAACAGTTTCAAGGTGTGACTTGACATTGATAAAGTTGGGCTGATTATAAAGGAAACGATGGGAGCAGCAATGCGGCATCTTGCCAGTGGGACATTTGAAGCCAGGACATTCCGATTTGAGGCTTGCTTCTTCATCAAATCCTCGTTCATGGAGAATCTGAGCCATGCCTTCTCATGGCCCTCCATAAAGTAAAAAGACTGCAGTGTACCATCAATGAGATGTGTATCGGCCAACTGCATTTTTGATTTTAGGGGCTTTCCATTGGCATCATGCATGACATTGCCATGCATATCTTTGGTGGTAACCATGGGACCCCATGTTTTGGATGGGTTCTTTGGCATGTTGCGAGCAGCAGGTGTGTCATCAGCGCGCTTCACATGAGTTGTTGCATTGTCAAATATAAGAATGTGATCGTCATGAGGGAAGTATTTGTCTAAAATATCCATTGCCAGCTTTGCATGTGCAATAATATTGTCCATCGTGAAAAACCCATCCCACCCCTTGCCTGCTTTGAAAAGAATATGAGCTGTCTCTGCTCCATCTTTAGACTGCAGCCATCCATAGTCGGCTGAGACAAAATGGGCAACCATGAGGGATGCTCCCTCACCCTTTGGTTTCGGAACTGCTGCTTCGGTTGAATGAACCCACCGCACATCATGACGGTCATGTGCATAAAATGTGGACTCATCGTGAAACCAAACAACCACTCGACGGTGCCTTGGGAGCTCATCCAAATCCTCTTCCACCATTACATCGTCCTCCTTCCAGTTTCAAAGGTGATATTGGAAGCTGTCCCATAAAGGCAAAAAGACCTTCTGATGGTATGTGACAACATCCTCACGTTCATGACCATCTACATATTGACCTTTCTCTTCTTCTTTCCAATGATAGCCAAGTTTAAGCATCCAGCGCTGAGCTGTCACCAGTGAGATGGTTTTTGACAGTCCATGGTGGCTCTGTACCTCTGGATTGCTGAGGTAATTGACAATCTCTTGAGCACTGACATACTTTCCAACACACTGCAAATGAAGCTTGATATCTGTAGCCAAGACTTTGTCATCAATGCGGGAATGATGGTTGCCATACCGGTGCATTGGCAGCTTGGCACAGTATTTGATATATGCTTTTGACCATGTCTGCAGGTTGCAACTTAGCCAACTCCCTCCATGCAGAACAGCCACTGTTTCATCAGCAGCCTGGGTCCACTTTCCTCCTGCAATGTTCTTGGCATGTGGGCTCCCATCATTGCCAACATCGGTGAATTTCCACAGAAATTTCTCCATGGACTTGAGTCTTCCTTTGAGAATGTTGTCAAATTTTGACCATTTATACCCAGTGCCATCATTTCAAGGAGGATGCAGGAGAGCTTGAAGATCAACCAGTGCTTCCCGCGCTTGGGCAACTGTGGGAGGTATGCATGATGCATAGGGATTATTGTGTCCCGCACTATTCTTGGTGAGCTCATCATTCTCATCATCTGTCTCATGATTCATTGATAAGTCGTTAATATCTTCTTCAAGAATTGCTGTGCTGATTGGTTGTAGCTGCTCCCTCCATCATACACCTCAGATTGCCATCAAGTCCTCTTCATCCTCAACATCTTCACAAGTGACTCTGTGGGATCCTGGCCAAGATGATTGTAGAGTTGAATCTGTATGCATATTCCTCCCAACAAAGTCTGCCCCATTCCCCATGTCTACCAGGGCAATATGAGGCAAAGGTGAGTCTGCATGTCCATAACTGGCCATTGGCTGCGGCTGTGCATAGCTCAAACAGCGCAGCCGCAGTGCGCCAAAGACAATTTTTTGTGGACGGCAAATGTGGGACGCCTGTGGAGAGTGGCTCTGCAAACCATGTTGCAATTTCTGGCATGACCATCTCCTGGTGTCCCATTAGATGGTTGTGCATGTTCCATGGTGAGCACTCACATTTTCATCATTCTCCGAGTCTATGAATGACCCAACTTGAAGTTTAGGTCTCTTTGATGTTCTCCACATTGTCACATTCTCGCGCAAGCGCTTGTGAGCATTGGTGTCACGAATTCCAAATACAAATCATTACTCTTTCCTCAATTTCCCTAAAGCGTCTAAACCCAGCGCTAAGACAAACACAAACTCCATTGAAATCCCTATAACCGCTTCTATAACCGAACTTCCTGACGAAGATGAAGAGATCTTTTATGATGCTATCGGATAAGATAAGATAAGATAGTGTCACGTGATCTTAGAACCTTCTAGAATATGATGTCATAACAATGTCACAATCATCACATCGTATGATTCTCATTTCTATTTTATGATTGGCTAGTAGTTTCAAACTCAGTTTATATCTCAGTTTCAATATGTGTATATAGTTAGCTAGTTTCGCTGTAGTAGTTCTTTAGTTCAAACCTCTTGTATCTACACTGGTAGCAATCCAAGACGTCCTTGCTCCTCTCTTCCTCTGTGATAACCTTTGTTTGAGTCCTAGTCTCTGCCCTAGCGTTAATTCGTTTTGTGGGTTGTGACATTAGGTTTGAACTTTAGGAGACTCCGACTCGCATACCGCTGCATACTTTTCTTTTGGATTCCTCTTCAACGATAGTACCGTTGTAGACGACTCTCAAAAGTCTCTTATCATCTTCTGTACGCGTCTGTAAAGGCACTTGCACTTGCAGGCTAGTACAAAACGTTTTGTCTTGCCCGACTCTAAAAAAGTCGCGATCTTTCCTCTCCCCTTTGCTCATTTGAGCGCATTTCTACCAATAGTCTTTTGTAGTTAGTAGACCTCTACCAGGCCCAGCCTTACATTGCTGCTGCTAGTAGACGGTGGACGAGCAACATTAGGTGTTCGATCCGTGACCTCAGTGCTGGCCCAAGACCCTGCCTGCTGAGCTCTACGATAGTTTCCTTTTTTACGATAGTTTTCTCTTCATACGATAGAAGGTCTAGTTTTCTTCGAAGTATTTAGTGGAATTGTCTCGTTGTTCAAGATAGACTGGTCGCTTGTAAGCTTCGGCTGGAAGAGCACCGTGTCCCTCGAGTTTTTCCCACTTTGAAGATTACAAAAACCTTTACTATAGTTTTCTTAGTTAGTAAATAGGGAAGCACCTAGTTGGGTTGACTAAAGAACCCTTTAGGACCTGAGTACGTGGTAGATCCGATCAGATATCGGGGACCGCTCAGTTTTCCATTTACATACTTCTTTTCCCATCTCCTCTTCATCATCTTTCCTTTTCGGGTTGACCGTTACGACTAGTCAACCACAGACATCAGTAAATCGGGTTCCAGAATACAACTGGTACTATGTCTGCTCCCGCCACTACCATTCACAACGAACAAGCTTTGGCTGAGTACATCGCAAATGCTATCAATGTTGCGATTGCTCCAGTCCAAGAGCAAGTTCAAAGGCTCAGGAATATGAACGATGTCCTACAAGACCAGAACGAAAAACTCCATGAAGAACTTCGTCAATATAGGGAAAGAATTGATGAACTGGAAGCAAAACCAACATCAACAGGAGGAACTCCCAAAATTGCAAAACCAACAGAGTTCACTGGAGGAAAAGATTCCATCGATGTCGAAACATTCCTGGCACAAGTATCCCTTTACCTCACACAATATCCCAACGCAACGCAACAACAACATCTCAGCTTAATGTTGTCTTATCTTAAGGGAAATGCCGGAAAATGGGCAGAACCTTACGTTAAGAAACAAGCTGCAGGAGAATTGGACTTCAATGAATTCTTAGAGGAGTTCTCACGCATGTTTAAAGATGAGAACAAAGAAGCGAAGGCCATCAGAGAATTAGAGACCCTTAGGCAAGGATCTAGTTCTGTTCCAGAATACGTTGCATCTTTCAAACAAAAGTCAGTATTCACAAACTTCTCCGACTACGACCTCCGCCTTAAACTCCGATCTGGTCTACAAACCCGGATCAAAGAACAACTCGCTCATGTTGCGCTCAAAGACAAGAATACTCTTAACAAACTGATTGAAAGAGCAGTAGAAATTGGGCAAAAATTTGAAGAGTTGGACGCAGAGAAGAAGCGAAACACCTGGTGGACTCCCAAGTCTAACAGTGGAGTTCCTTCTTCATCAAGGGCTGGACCCAGTAACAGTGACGCTATGGATGTCGACTCTGGAAGGCAAAAGACTGCCCCCAAACCGCAAGGAAAGCCTGGTGCTTTTAAATGCTACAGATGCAGTGGAGAAGGCCACATGGCTAGGAACTGTAAAGAAGCGCCAAAACCAGCGCAAGTGAAGGCATCGTCTGCCGAAGAAGAAACCGCGCCTAAATGGTTCAAGGACTGGTTATCCTCCAAAGAAGGCAAGGGTTTTTAGAAGGGTTGAAGTCAGAGTCTGCAGACCTAGACCCGAACAATCGATTCTCTATTCTTTCTAGTTTTTCAGATGTAACGGAAGTGTATATACGATCCAAATCAGAGCATTTTTATATTCCGATTACACTGAAAGGAAAGAACAGACAAGCAGACGTAAAAGCACTTGTGGACTGTGGTGCATCAACATTATTTATAAGTGAAAGATTTGTGAAGAACAATGATGTCCGGTGTCGTAAATTATTGCGTCCCATACCAGTCAAGAACATTGATGGTTCCTTAAATGCCGCCGGAGCTATGACAAGATTCGCTGAAATAGGATTAAAGATTGGAGATCATGAAGAAGACAAAGCAGCCTTCATGGTTACAGATCTAGGAAGCGACGATGTTATTATCGGTATAGATTGGTTAAGGTATCATAACCCAGAGATTGATTGGAACGCAGGACGATTTGCCCTTACACGATGCCCAATTAAGTGTGAGACTAAAAAAGAAAAAAGACAAAAAAATAGAGAAAAACGAAAAACCCAAAAACAGGGTGACTTGCCAGATCTGATTCCCACGGAAGAGGAAGATGATGATGAAGGCATGGCGAAGAAGAGGGCGATGGTTGAAGAAATAGAAGATGAAGATAGTCCAAAGAATGAATGGATTAGATATAAAGCTTCTATCGCCACAGAACAAAAAGTAGCAGAGGAAGCTACTAAGAAGAAAAAGTCTGTAGAAGAAATGGTTCCAGACTGGCTTCATGATTACCTGGGTGTATTCTCAGAAGAGGAATCAAAGAGATTTCCTGAAAGAAAGAAATGGGATCATGCGATAGATCTTAAAGATGAGAATGATCTTCCACCGAATGCAAAACCGTATCCTTTATCACCAAAAGAAATGGACACACTGAAAGATTGGTTAAAAGCCGAAACTGCATTAGGACGTATTAGAGATTCACAATCTCCTGTTGCAGCACCTTTCTTCTTTGTGGCCAAAAAAGATGGCAAATTACGACCAGTAATGGACTATAGAAAGCTCAATGAGAAAACGGTTAAAAACGCGTACCCTTTACCGAGATCTCAAGATCTAATTGATGCTTTAACTGGTGCCACAATGTACTCCAAAATGGACGTACGATGGGGATACAATAATATTCGGATGAAAGAAGGAGACGAGTGGAAAGCAGCCTTCAAAACGCCTTTTGGTCACCATGAACCAACCGTAATGTATTTCGGGTTGACGAATTCTCCAGCAACTTTCCAGACCATGATGAATGAAATATTTAGAGATCTTATCGATGGAAAGACGGTCGTTGTCTACATCGATGACATCTTGGTCTTTACAAATGGAAATAAGGAGCAACACCGAAAAGTCGTGCGAGAAGTACTCAAACGATTGAAAGATAATGACCTGTTCTTGAAACCAGAAAAATGTAGTTTCGAACAGTCTAAAGTCGAATTCTTAGGGTTGATCGTGGAAAAAGGCAATGTATCTATGGACCCTGTGAAAGTAGAAGGAGTATTAAAATGGCCTGTTCCCAAATGCGTAAAAGACATACAAGCATTCATGGGTTTTTGCCAACTTCTATCGAAGATTCATATTGGGGTTCTCAGATATAGCCAGACCAATGAATGATTTGCTAAGAAAAGATGTTCCATGGAATTGGACGGAGAAACAACAAATTGCATTTGATGAATTGAAGAAACGATTCACAGAAGCTCCGCTCCTAGTAATGCCAGACGTTGAGAAAAAGAAAAGAATAGAGACCGATGCTTCTGATTATGCATCTGGTGCAGTACTTTCTCAACAAATGGAAGATGGACTATGGCATCCTGTCGCTTATTATTCAAAGTCAATGAATGATGCAGAACGAAATTACGACATTCATGACAAAGAATTATTAGCAATCATTCGAGCGTTAGAAGAGTGGAGGCACTATGTGCAGGGAGCACCTCAACCTGTGGAAATCTGGACCGATCATAAGAATCTCGAGTATTTCATGACGAGTCAAAAATTGACACGAAGGCAGCCAGATGGAGTCTGTTCCTGGCGGAGTACGAATTTACACTCCAACATAAGCCTGGTGTAGTCAATGATAAGGCCGATCGTCTGTCTCGGAGATCAGACCACAGAGGGGGGGTAGAAAACGACAATTCTGATCGCATTTTGCTTAAACCGGAATTTTTCAAAATCAATGCTGCTAAAGAGGCCAAGTTCTTATAGAAGGAGAAAAATCTCTCTTAAAAAGATCAGACAAAGTACAGAACGAGAGCCTGAAGTAATGAAAGCGCTAGAAACGTTAAAAGCAGCACCGGTGCAATTGCGTAGAGGAGTCGAAGAATGGAATGTAGAAGATGGATTGGTGTTATTCCGAGGATTGGTCTATGTTCCAAATGATAAAGAAATCCGCCGAGAGATTCTAGAGTTATTCCATGACTCACCACCGGCTGGACATCCTGGACGTGCCAAAACCTTAGAATTGATTTCCAGAAACTATTGGTGGCCAATGATGACAAAAAGTATTCACGACTATGTAGATGGTTGCGATCGTTGCAGACAAACAAAGGTCTATCCTAGTAAACCAACGGGACCTTTACAACCAAATGAAGTTCCAGAAGGACCTTGGCAAACGATTACATGTGACCTAATTGTGGATCTACCAAAGAGTGAAGGGTGTGATAGCATTTTTGTTGTCGTTGATCGATTTACGAAACAAGCACACTTCATTCCCACCAATAAAGAAGTAGACTCGAAGGAAATTGCCGAGCTATTTTTGAAAAATGTATGGAAACATCATGGAACACCAAAGAAAGTGATTTCAGATAGAGGAACACAGTTCGTATCGAAATTTATGGGACAAATGTCAAAAAGTTAGGCACAAAATGGTCTGCTTCGACCGCCTATCATCCCCATACGGACGGACAAACAGAACGCGTAAATCAAGAAGTTGAACAATATTTACGCCTGTTTACCTCTATTAGACAAAATGATTGGGTATCTTGGTTGCCGATTGCAGAATTCTCGCATAATAACGCAGTCACAGTCACCGGTCATAGCCCTTTCAAAGTTCTATATGGATACAATCCAGAATTCACGATATCTCCTAATTCCAACTCCCGTATTCCTGTTGCCGATGAAAGAGTGGATCAAATGAAAGAAGCAAGAGATGATGCGGAAAATACTTTGAAACTAGTCAATGAACGAATGAAACGGTTCTATGACAAAGGAGTAAAAGACGCACCACAGTATAAAAAGGGAGACAAAGTCTGGCTAGACGCGAAAAACATTAAACAACGTCGTCCAAGTCAAAAACTGTCAGATCGTCGTCTTGGGCCCTTTGAAATACTAGAGAAGATTGGCGAGGTGAACTATAAATTGAAATTACCGGCAAATTATCAGATCCATCCGGTTTTTCACGTTCAATTACTCACCCCATACTATGCATCTCAAATGATCCCTCATTCTCAACCCACCGACCACCTCCTGACATAGTTGACGATCAGGAAGAATTTGTTGTAGAAGAAGTATTAGATAGCCGATTATTCCGAGGAAAGCTGCAATACCGAGTAAAATGGGAAGGATATCCAATAGAAGAATCGACATGGGAACCAGAAGAAAACGTAAAGAATTCCCCGATTCTTATAGCAGAATTTCATAAAAAAAATCCCACGGCGGCTAAAACCAAAAGAATTCAAGGTTCTATACTTAATTCGGAAGATTTCAAGAAATGGAGAACACGTAACATCAGACCTTCATACATTCGCGATGACGCTCATCCTAGAGAGGGGGTAATGTCACGAATTCCAAATACAAATCATTACTCTTTCCTCAATTTCCCTAAAGCGTCTAAACCCAGCGCTAAGACAAACACAAACTCCATTGAAATCCTATAACCGCTTCTATAACCGAACTTCCTGACGAAGATGAAGAGATCTTTTATGATGCTATCGGATAAGATAAGATAAGATAGTGTCACGTGATCTTAGAACCTTCTAGAATATGATGTCATAACAATGTCACAATCATCACATCGTATGATTCTCATTTCTATTTTATGATTGGCTAGTAGTTTCAAACTCAGTTTATATCTCAGTTTCAATATGTGTATATAGTTAGCTAGTTTCGCTGTAGTAGTTCTTTAGTTCAAACCTCTTGTATCTACACTGGTAGCAATCCAAGACGTCCTTGCTCCTCTCTTCCTCTGTGATAACCTTTGTTTGAGTCCTAGTCTCTGCCCTAGCGTTAATTCGTTTTGTGGGTTGTGACAATTGGATCTGTTGCCCATCTGCTCGTGCTACAGAATTATCGGCACACCAGCATTACTCAAACTGCTACTGCAAATTTTGACCTCACCTACTAACGGCACCCAGACACTTAACAATAAAAAACTCAATTCCAAACTCAACTCTTCGATTTATGCATTTTTACAATGCTTAATTATGCGAGACAGTATTCTACATATTTTAGCATTAACATATTGACTTGATGTTCCGTCTTCAAATAGAAATTGATTTTTTGGTGTTCTGTCATGAAATTGTAATGATTTATCACGTGACATTTGATGGATTCACATGAAGTCTACCTTATAACACCTGAGGCACACCTGTGATTCCCATGTAACGACAGTAATAATAGGTGATAATACTGTATAGATATGCACTTAGGTTCATCACACTGTCACACACCTGGCCCTAATTTGTGTGATGGTCACACCAATTTTGAGACTGTCAAACCTAGATTGTGACATGCAGTAAAAACATAAAAACATAACTAGTACAGCCAAAAGTCCTTGTACTGAGTGTTTGCAACACGTCTGCACTTACCATGGCCCTCAGCCTCAACCTGCTCAGACCCATTGGCTGTGGATTGAAGCTCTATGTCATCCACCACTTGCTCATAGCTCTCTGACTTGTTGTCTAGCAGCAAATTACCTGATTCACAGGCAGGAATAAAATTAGAGATGATGTTTGTAGAGTGAGCACTTCCAGGTTGAGCATGAGGATCAGCACGTAGCACTGCACATGTATATGAAGGATAGTGTCTGCCTAATGTTGGTCACTTACCAAATGAACCTAATCACAGCATGTCACATGTCACACCCCCCTGTGAACCTTCAAACCTAATGCTCATTTGGTTACACCTAAATAGGGCTGAACCTAAGTGTGTGTCTATACAGTACATAGGGTTCGCACCTGTAAGACAAGGCAGAACTAGCATTCCAGAGCCTCCTTCTATATTGTTTGGATAAAGATGGACTTTATACAGCGGTAGGGTAGTAGTTGTATAGTACTAGGGCAGGTACTGCCGGCATGTCGGCAATCACATCACAGGCATCTGAAAGAGTCGATTCGCTCAAAGCGAGTTCAAAAATTGTTCTGAACAACTTGTATTTGGTATAGCTCAGGGCATACGTTCGTAAATGATGTTTTAGCTTATCCGAGTGAATAATACCATTCTTGGACACTTAGAACTGCTGGTATACTAGTACTATTAGTTACCACTAGTTCATGCACTCTAGTGTACTGCAAAAGTGGTGATGTGAATTCACCCTTGCTAACTCATGCAGGTAAATTTGGGTGAATTAGCATGTGATTGTTGGAGGCATATTTTGGGGTGTAAATTTGGGTGAATTTGGGGATATAGGATACAGTGGGCATCACTGTGATTGTAATTTCCATATTGAGATTATGAAAATATCATAGAGATTCCAGAACAAAAAGCTCATTGGCTCAACTTTGCTCAATGAAGTAGCTAGCAGGAAGTCACCACACTTCAAAATCATATCAAAATTGACAGTGGCACCGCTTTGATCCTAATATGAAATATTAACTTACCTTGATTGCAACAAAACAGCAAATGCCATACAAACCGTTGGTTAGGTTGATATGGAAACCACGGTCCTTGGCAAGCGTTCTATTGACTGCTGGTCGGAAACCTCCTCCACCCAAACTCCACACATATCAGATTTGGATTCGGAGGATGAATTTGATGATGTGCAGACTGGCTGAATGGCAATCACAGACTTCCTGTGGAGTTCGAGGCAGTGGAGAAAAACTCATTTGTGCTTCCTGGATGTGATGGTATTGATTTACATTCATGTTATCTATGTGAATTACTTTCAGAGTCGAGCGCTAAAAAATCTTCGCAGCCTGTTTCTGCATCCATGAAGAAGGTTGGGAGTTCATCACAGTCTCTACCTGATCCTTCTGATTGGAATCTTTGAGAGTAATTCACCCAGATTCACCCAAATTCACGTACAATTGTTTAAATTCACAGTAAATTAGCAGCCTTGTAAATTCACGGTAATTCATGCAGGTAAGTTTGAGAGCCTCTGAGAGCATTGTGAATTCACCCTGTGAATGTCGGAAAATTTGAAATTTGCTGTACACTAGTGCACTCCCTACATCTTGTGCAGTCACGAAAGTCATGGAAAGTCATGGTATTGTCACACTAGCTGGTTTCAAAGGCTGTTCAGCACTAGACATTAATGAAGCTATACTGTATATACAAATCACTGGCTATATTCACAACTGGAATTTAGTTCAGAACTGACCCTCCAATGTCTTTAACATTTTGGTATTCAGTATCAATAGGGCCATCAGCCAAAATAAATGACAGAGGAATGGAATCACCAGCTGCTGAATCACATTCATACATTGTGAAATTATCATTGCAAATACAATAGTGTTCTCGATTGCTTTTTGAGAAGGTAAATTTTCTCCCTTTCGACCACCTCCCATTTGACACCCTTTCTCATCAACATTTCAGTTGTGTTCCAGTGGAATTCCTTCGTGCTTGTCATCCAAGGCCTTGCACATATCAAAATACTCGGTGATTGCTGACTTGTTGAAATTTTGTGCACGCTTTGGATCCAGGCCTCATGATTTCGCAACAGTGATATCTGCATGATGAGAAATGAAGCAGCAGACCCAATTCTTGCCAGGGTAAACATTCACCATCTCAAATATTTGAGCATGGAGTTTTCGGTGATGGAGAGGGAATCCAAGTTGTGATGGCACCAGTCTACCAAAACCCTTTCTTGGGATTCACTGAGTAATGATCTCCGAGTGCCACAATTTTCTGAAGTGCAATCTTGCACAGTCTGCAGGGGTACCTAAAGGAAAACTGAGTTACATACATGGGGGCAAGGAATGCAGTTGTGGAAGAGACCGACGGCCATTTCCACAACAGAAGCTATCTGCTTCAGTGGACAACAATAAAGCATGGCAATGAGGACATCGTTGATTCCACATGGCAGGGATAACAGGTGGATGTGGTAGATTTTGTAAATGGAACCACCAATGTCCCTCAGGCACAGGTGATGGAGTTGGTGTTGGTAGTGAAGGAAGTCGAGAGTGAGACCAAAGATTTGTTGTTCTAGTTTCATTCTCTAATCATGTCCATCAATCATTTGAGTATAGTTATTCAATAGGACTCACTGCACATTGTACTGATTGACAATGCTTAAGACGTTCTTGAGCTGCATGTATGGGATTTTCACGAAAACACCACTTTTGCAAGCAATCTTTGTCAAGTGAGATAGGCATTAAGATACAGAACTGAAAGTGTTATGAGGAAACACGAGCAACTTTAGAAGATCCTGCTGTAGACATAGGAGGATCATCATCTTTGTCTTTGTCATCGTCACGTGCTCTTTTGCCACTCTCTCCTATCGCTTCTTTTTTTTCCTTACCCTTTCCTTTTGCTTTACATTTCTCTTTGTGTGCTCCTCCCCAATCAAACTGCTTGAGAGTAGTCGAAGGCACTGTTTCTGAATTGTCATCAACAGATGTAACCATGTCGGAAGGTCTGAGGGCAATGTCCTATACAGTCACAGTGCAGTGGTCTGCAGTAATACTTTGCATGGTGCCTTGAACGACGACATGCTTACTGGCAGGGGGAAAAGGAGTTTTGGAGAAACATGAATGAGATTTGGGATAGAAGCAATGGACTTGCATATTTTGTTGAGGAGCGGCAACATATTGAGATATATCCATATCAAACCCATTTTCTTGCTTGAGAGAGAACGCACTGCATGAAACTTTACCTGCAATGATGACAGTTGGAAAAATGCGAGCCCCATCAGGCAGAGGTTGTAAGTCCTATTCGATATCAACGATCCCCATAAAACAAAACAAAGAGGAAAGTGACTTACATCATTGGCAAAGAGATGAAGGGAATGCGCAGACTTCCCATCATCATCAATGATAGGTACAACAGTTGTCCTTGCATCCCATAGATAGATGCTGTCTTCAACAGATGCAGCATTGGCACCAAAAGTGAACACATTGACATGAATATCATCCATTTCCAGTGTGGCAATAAAGCTGTCATACCGCCAGTAATTCTTTTCATCAATTTGATACCTGCTCCCATTCTGAAGACCAACGACACCATGAAATGATGCAGAGGTCACCATGGTAATGAAGAAAGAACTGTCAATAGGAGAGAATCATGGCCAACAATGACACAAAGGATGACATCAGCGTTCGCAACATGCAGCAACACACAATGGCCAATGATGATAACAAAGGATGACATCAGCATTCACAAACACGCAGCAACACACACACACAAAATGACACAGCATGATGGGGTGGACACAATAGCGCCCGAGCCAGCAGTTATGCGTGCTTTATTATATTAGATATGTGTATGGTAAATGGATGAGATAGCAGAGGTTAAGTGACCACCTGCCATCAATGCAATAAATGGTGCACATCTACCACTGGCTATCAGAAGTCTTATAATGTCAAACAATAGCCATGTGGGCAAGTTACAGACACACTCAAGCTTTATTTATCATACATGTATAGTAAACAGGTGAGATGGCAGAGGTCAAGTGACCACCTACCATTGATGCAACAAATAGTGCACATCCACCACTAATGATCAGAAGTCTCACAAAGTTAAACAATAGCTATCTGGGCAAGTTACAGATACACTCAAGCTTTGTTTACCATATGTGTATGGTAAACAGGTGAAACAGCAGAAGTCAAGTGACCACCAACCATCAATGCAGCAAACAGTGCACATCCACCACTGGCCATCAGAAGCCCCACAATGTTAAAAAATAGCTGTGTGGACAAGTTACAGACACACTTGAGCTTTATTTACCATACATGTATGCTAGCAATGAATTATACTATGCTAGAAGCTTTCCAAGCAGCAACAGAGGTGGTGTTCATGTGATTACCAAATGCAGTAATTTCCATATAAGTATTTGTTTGTTCATGTTTATTTGTTCCTAAAGTATACATGCAACCAAATTCTCTTTTGAGTCAGACCTCTCTCTTTCTTAAACCACCATCATCTCTAAGTAGCACATTTGAACCAAACAAAGACAAACATAGTAAGAAACTAATCTTTAAATACAATTAAATACTCATTTGTTTGAAATTTTCAAAGTCTAAAGAAAAGGTATTTAGCATACATGTATGCTAAATTCTGTTTGAGCATCAACAAATAATTGTCTGTACTTTAGATGAGAGCCAGTGCAACCAAGGCAAGTTTAGCATACATGTATGCTAAATTATATTTGAGCACCAACTAACAACATCTGTGCTTTAGGTGGGAGCCAGTGCAACCAAGGCAAGTTTAGCATACATGTATGCTAAATTATGTTTGAGCACTGACTAACAATTGTCTGTGTTTCAGGCAGCACCTAGTGCAACCAAGGCAAGTTAGCATACATGCATGCTAAATCTAATATATCTCAAAGCATTACAGAGCCATGCAGAATCTGCTTCAACACAGAAAGTGTTATCAAGTATGAAAGTAAGTGATACCCAGCACACTGATTTACAAGTATTGTTCTGAACCACATGTGCAGTTCACAAAAACAAAAACAATAGTCAATAAGTCAGAATATGATGAAGATGAGGAGAACAACATATCTGAGGTTAGTATCATACACATGCATCAATCTCATTGTCAAAATAAATCATTCTTGTTTCCAGGGTGAGTTGTCGATAGGAAAGGAATCCACAGTGGACTCTAAAGTCAGTAACACTGCAGTATTCACACAACAGCCAGCTAATGACATCTTCCAGCTCAATGATGTAATTCAATTGGGAGAGGTGAATAAATGTCATGTCATTTAGCATATATGTACATATGCTAACCAGATGCCAGGAGGAAGAGGATGATAACCAGTGCCACCTCCATACCACACAAATACTTGCCGATTTGCAAAATGCAGAATTGGGATATGGATATGCACTGCTTTATGTCAGAGGCACCAACAAAAATTTTGGCCTAGGGCCAGAGATGGTTCAACAGCATTACAACTGCCAACCTGTTAACAAGCAAATCATAAACAAGATTCAAAACAGTCACAAGTCAACTGCCTTGTTGAACCACTTCCCAGAAAATGCCATATACATTGGCATCAAGAAGGATCATGTGATCAAAGAAAGCCTCAAATCACCGAGGGCAGGCCCATATGACAACTTTGTCAGATGGACAGATGATGCAAGATCTCCTGGTTTCAGATGGTTCTCTTCAATGGCAACCATAGGTGGACATATATCACGGAGTTGTGTGAACAAGATTTCTATGACTATACCCAGGTGGTGGAGGTGGTAAATTGGAAGCACCCCCATGACTGAGGCATTAGAAGTCAGAAAAGAGAAGAGACTGATTCTGGAGTCCAAGGCTGTGTGGCTTGCAAAAAATTTTAACATTGGTAAGAAAGTCACCACATTAATGTATGCATATGCTAAATACTAGTGTCACAGATACTCTGGAGGCAGTGACAAACTCATCTCTGCTCTTGCATGAGCTCACCACAAATCTGTCTCTGCCAGCAAAGGATGATATGGATACAGACAAGCTCAAAAATGTGCTTTGCCTTAGACATGGAGGCACATCTCAAAAGACAACACAGCTCATCAAAGATGCAATGAAGCAGTGGACAGAATCGAAAGACAGCAGCAGCTCACATACAGAATGGGCAGTCAGCAATCATCATCTCTTCAGCTTTTTACAGGATCTTTTTGCACCTTTGATTAACATTTCCTTGATGTACTCTAACTGGGGCCTGTACTTGACTTGAGTGAGTGCATGAACTGAAATTAGCATACATGTATGCTCATTGAAGAGTCAGTTTTATGTAACAAATATGAAATTTATTTCCTTCATTAACAGTGCTATAGGTGAATTCAGGCTGATGTCGCATGCATGAATCAAAATGCCTAAGTTTCAACTACAACTGGTAATAATGAGACAATCAAGGGGATGGTGATTGACCTCAACATTATCACAAAAGACATTATTCAATCCTTCATTGCTGACCTGGACACCACATTTGCCAGCTACAACTACTGGTCTCTGGTACAACCATACATGTTCATCATAGCCAACCTGGGCAACACACAGGTCCACATGCCATGGAACGAGACTAGAGTTGCTGGTCACCACCAACGCGATGGCGCAGTTAACACATTATCTATTGATCTGAATACCAACCTCACTGGCGAGGTTTCAATCAAGACGCATTGCTACTGACCTAACAATGAACCTAAGCTGTCATCTAGACCACTGATTCGCCACCCTGAAGGACAACCTCGTCGATGAATACCAAGAAAAAAAAAAAAAGAAAAAACTGTCAGAACCTGCATACTCAGGACGGATACCAGTAGTACGGTATATGGTCCCTGAAATCATGTAGTGGCGCAACCAATGATAAACTTTCACGTCAACTTAGGAGACCTCGAAATTCAAACAAATATCAATGCGATGTAAAAGCTCGATCTAAGCTCGCGTAGATGCCAGCAAATATATCGGTGACAAAGTAAATGATGATGTGCGTGTCCATGTGTCATCCAGGTATCGTAATCATAACGTCTTCTTTGTCGAGGCCCGTTTGGAGTAGATCATGTCGGTGAACGGTCTAGCATTGTCCTTCAGAAATGCCAACACAAACGACAAAGGAAGAAACATACCCTTCAAATCGTAGTGCAATCAGGTAAACGATATAGACGTACAAAGAAACGAGGAGTCCAGCTGGCCGCTCGTACCTGTGCACAACGGATTTAGATCGTGCCCGAATACGGAGCAGAAAAAAAAGCAATACCAAAGGGCCGTCGCAACGAAACACATCGAACTTCCAACATACATAGGATCCCTCAGTACATTGAACGGGAAACCCTCGACGCGATGATCCATCAAAATACCAAAGTAGTCCCCGAGGAAAGTTCCAGTTATCCCAAGCGCCCAAGTGGAAGTGACAACAAACAGCTGGCCGATGGCGAACAGAACAATCGGTACCAGGGTGTCATATGGTGCAGAGAGCATAGGAACTCGAGGTTGGTCGCTCAAAGCGCGCTGATATCTGTTGGATGTCAAGCAATGTCTACCAGAGTCATCGTGCACCTTGAACATACAAATGGTCACGAAAGAACCCAAATGAAAGTATCATGATGGCTAAGAAGTAACACCCATAGCGAGCATTACCACCAAATATGCGAGTAATCGTTTTGTTTCTGTACTCTGCAACATACAAACACGTGTTAATGCGAGTTCGTTACAATTGATCAATTCCTTCACCATTCCGGGCCACGATGTTCCAAGCTGTTGGATTAAACGCGATGGAGAGAAGTGAAACATACAGAGATGTCGCAGATGCATTTACAATGATAGAAAACGCGTCCATGTCTGACCTATTGCAGTTCAAGCTGAAAGAAGACCCGACCGAAGGTGAAAATATTCTTAATTTCTCCCACGATCACGAATTTGATTGCTTAATTCGCAAGACGTGATGTCAGCATGGCGTTGAATTCTACATTATACATACCTGCAAGAGCTATTCATATAACAATGAGTTATTTCTTAATGTACGTGGGCCAGTTATACTACTTGTGACCACTATATCCCTTATCATTGCGCTTCAACGTTTTTACACAGGATCTCACCTGGACACTTGCCAAAGCTTGATTATCATCATTTACCATGGATCTTGGATTGAAGGGAGTGCATGTCCTCGTCACAGGTTGTGATCGTATCTTTTTACCATTTCAGTGCTTATCTGACACCACTCGCACAGGGGCAAGTGGTGGCATCGGGCTCGAGACTGTAAAATTGTTTTGTAGTAAGTCATTTCATTTCCCCAGAAAGATGAGCACTGAGTTGAGGGCGTCTAGCACTGGGTGCAAATGTGACCGCGCATTATAACTCGCAGTTTGGTCCGATCCAGGATCTTTTGGCGTCGAACACCAATCTTCAACACGTCCAGGCGAATCTGTCTCAAGAGCAGGCCGTGGTGGCCATGTATGAATCGCTCTCCACTATGCCTCATGGCCCCGTGCAAGTAGTCGTCGTCAATCACGCTATATCTAGCCGTTTAAAGGTGCCCATTGCAAAGATGACACTAGAGCAATGGAACAACACAATAACTGTGAACTTGACGTCTTCATTCCTTGTGTGTAGAGAGTATTTGAAGCATCTGGAAAAGGCTTCCTCGGATATCAAGGAAAAGGCAGCGATTCTTCTTATCGGAAGCACTGCTGGGAAGTATGGTGAAGCCAACAACGGGGACTACGCTGCGACTAAGAGTGGTCAGTGCCGATTTTTGACTGCACTTTTGACATGGACTCATGATGTTCTAGCGATGATGTATGGTCTGAATCTGACATTGAAGAATGAGATCGTGAAGATAGCCCCAAAAGGCAGGGTTAATTGTATTGCACCTGGTTGGGTCAAGACACCCATGGTCGAAGAAGTCTTGAAGGATCCTCAAACAATGTCTCGCATATTGGCTACGTCAGTGGTACTATTTAATTCATTGATACTGAATGTCATACCACCACAGGATTCCACTTAAGAAAGTGGCGACGCCGATGGACATTGCGACACAGATTGTGGTTCTTGCATCGTCTACTTTTTCTGGTCACGTTTCTGGTCAAGTGGTGATGGTTGAGGGCGGAATGGAAGGGAGACTGCTAAACAGGCCCGAAGATTTGTAGGGATACTGGAGAAATATTTGAATGCCTGTTCCAATGTGTAACGAGGACACGCCCTCGGTCGAATCTCGCATGACATACTTTGATACTAGCAAGACAGGAAATACAATATTTGGACAATAACTCTTCGCGTTCTTACTCATGTAACGAAAAGTTGATGCAGTGAATGCTGTAGCTTTCGAATGCATTGAGAACTGACGACGCAGTGCAGTCTCGCTCTCCTGTTCTGAATATCTGAAAATCTTTCAAACTTATGAAGGCATGTCCTCGGGACAGTATTCATGGACGATTACAGATTGCACAGCAAAGGTCATGAGTTCGTCCCAAATGACTGCTGCGAGATTTTGAATGAGATCCGCGCGAGGAGAGTGGTTGTTTAGAATTCAGCGAAACTCATAAAAGAGCTAGAAAGAACGATGAACACAACACAGAAGAAGCCATGATAGTAGTGTACAGAGGCCACACAGTGATATATGAACGGAAAGGGCGATGATGGCACAGAACCAAATAACACAGCATGACGCGGTGGACAGAAATCTGTGGAGCGCCGGCGGCGTTTTCGTACCATAGCAAAAGCACCTCTCCGAGGCGTGGTTTGCTTAGTAAGCATTCGCTTGCCGCTGACCGGCGAGGCAAGCGGCGGACCGGGTGTGAACCTCTTGATCTTGTACTTCTAGTTCTTTCGCAATTGTTACCTCCTCCTCAATCCAATACCAACTAGCCAGATATAATGGTATGCGAGCATTAAACCCCATCGTCTTTTTCACTTATAATTTCAATAGTCCACCAACTGCAGAAGACGACTTATCCGTGACTTCAAACGTCTCTCTAGTGACCCGCCAAGCGGTATTTCTGGAAGCCCATGTCCGGATAACATCATGATCTGGAATGCTGTGATATTTGGGCCTTGTTGGTCTTCCGTCTCTATATATGACTCCTTCTGACACTAGCTACAGCTGATACACCCTTTGAGGACGGCACATTCAAACTTCTGCTCACGTTTGATGAATCTTACCCCAACAAACCACCTACTGTGAAATTCCTTTCCAGAATGTTTCATCCAAACGTATATAACAACGGCGAGCTCTGTCTGGACATTCTACAAAACCGCTGGTCTCCCACATATGATGTCGCCGCCATTCTTACTTCCATCCAAAGCCTCCTGCATGATCCCAATCCAAACAGCCCAGCAAATGCAGAGGCTGCACAGTTATACCGAGACAACATGAAGGAGTATGTGAGAAGGGTGAAAGCCACAGTGGAAGATAGCTGGTTAGATCCGGAGGAGAAGCTGAAGATGATAGTGGATGGCGACGGAGAAGGTAGCGTAGAGTCTGCTGCCTGATGTATCCTTTTGTTTGGTTTATGCACTCACGGACAACTTCTGCAATTCCTGTTGTTTTGTTCCGGTTTACCAGATTGAATTTGAGGTTTGTGTTTGGACTCCTGTAAATTGACATTTCGATCATACACGCCATGTACAGTGGTTTCCCTGGCTGTAAACAATACTGATCACCGTGCAGTACTGCAGGCACATTTTAATATTCTGGCATCGGTTGCTCTTCTAGGATAATAGTCTCCCCTGGTCAAACGTGTAGAAGTGGGGTCATGAGCGATTCAAGTGGTGGAATTATATCCGCACAAATTACAATGGGAAAGAATCAGTGAGTTGACGAAAAATCATACCGAATATTAACGTCGAGCATTTCACAGAACGCGGTCTGTGGAGGCCTGTGAGCGTATATGCTTCGAATTTACTGTCATAGTCGAGATAGTTTCGGGATCGATACTTCCCAGTTTCAGTGCTAAAGACACTGCGATTGGCCGCAGCACGCAAGTTGGATATATTGCAGAAAACGACTGCTCAAGCTAAGTATTGGTTTCCGATAGCATGCCTCTTTCGTCTGAACCGGTATGTGCTAACTGTTTGATGGAACTCGCGACATCTCACATCATTCGACTGGTGGTCCGTGCTGTGTGGACAGAAACCAGATTGGCTGCGCTCCGCGATCTCGGTTATTGTAAGAAGCCTCATGGCCCTTCATTCGTCAAGAGGCGGCTCAGGTGTCGGGACTGCGGACCGCCTTGCCTATGGGCCCTTCCCTTGGATTGGATAAACAGAATGCTTCTCTACGCCACGTTTCGGGGTCGGATGGCCGGCGTTGCGTTTGATCTTTCCAGGTACATCCAAGTCCAGGTCACCCACATCATATACACAGATCTCGATCAGGTACCAACTTAAATCAGGTAACCGGACCCTGCCCCGGTAAGTAAATCGAAACTTTGGGCTCAACCCAGACCACAAAATTTGAAATTTGATACAGGTTACTGGCATGCACTACGCCCAGACCTGCAAAACTAATCAAGCACCTCATCTACTGGTCTACGCTAGAAGCATAGGATGTACCTAGTCGCACGTGCGGAGTACATCGCTAGTATCGTAGTCCATCAGATGACCCTACGATGAATCCGTCGACGGTCTCGTGCGACGTTGCTACGTAATCTCATGCGAACGCAGCTAATGCAATGATTGAAACCAAGCGGTCCGTGAGCGCCATACCTCCCGGGCATCGACGTTGGGTAGTCAGAATACCAATACGTCGATCTGTTGCAGTTCTTCAAATTCGTCTTTCTGCCATATTTCGTCGGGAGCAGAAGGGATCGATTTCAAGTTGCGACTCACTTTCAGTAGTAGAATTCTACTTTCGTCCATCAAAGTATCGTCCACATCAAACAACTCCTCGCTAACGATCTCGCGATAAGGCAATGCAGATCCTAGCGGTTCCGTAAATGGGCAAAAAATGATGCTCGTCAGCTTGCCATCCACAAGTCGACCACGCCAATCTGATATATCTTGTGCGTGATAATTCCGGGCGATATGTGGGTTGAAATCTCTTATGCGTAGCCGTCGGGGTTCGCGTGGCACTTCAGAGGGATTGTTGATGGGCTCAACAACACGGAAACCATAGAGTGAAGACTGCCAGTCCTCATTCTTCTCAACCCGGAACCACGTTGTATGCTGCGGCCCCCACGTTGACCAAAGCAATTTAGGACCATTCAAGGTCGGTGGGCCGTAACTCCTGGCGAATAAGCTTTCGAGTTCCAGAATGGAACTGCGCAGGATAAAGAAGCTATAGCGGTGGAAGTCGATCGTGTTCGCAATCATTTTCCCAGTGACGGAGACATGAATGGCTATGAGTTGATCGTTCGTACTCGGGTGAAATGAGCATGAAGGTTGGTAGGACTTTCGAGAATATGGAAGCATGGTGCCAGGGATTATATTTTCGCCCGTGAATGCCTCTGTGTATGAAACGTGATTCATAAGAGAAGGTAAAGATAGTTTTGCGGTGCATTGAGGGGGCTTTGATTTATCCGCAATATAATATATCTCCACAGTCCCGCGGGAGTCAAGCACAAGGAATTTATCCTCTGCAATGAAGGAACAGTCGTTGATACCATCGTGAAACCAAAGAATGAACTGTGGTATCAATAAGCCCCTAGTCATCTTAGCTTCTAACAGTACTTTGATTTACCTGGTAGCCATTCTTGGTTTTCCAGTCCCACATTTGCATATAGTCTCTGACCATACTCTCATTTACCGATATATTCCATAACAGCATACTAACATAGTTCCCCATGATTTGGACGTTAACATGGCCAGTGGATTGGATTATTTCGCAGTCAATGATATCCTTGTCGAGTGCCTTCAGGGTTGGTTGCGCTGCATCAGTGTGGGGATCGTTCGTTGTCAGTGACCTCAGATAGATATCGTATGCATGAGTCCGGCTTCCAGCACAGTTTAGCCTGAGAGTGGACTGGGCAACAGACTCTAAATACTCACGGGTCTGGTGAATATGCCACCACAACAAGTAGATCTTGCGCAACACAGAAAGTAAAGTCCACTGAGGTCGTGGCGTCGACAGGGTGACTCCAGCAATGCGGATCATCGGAATCAGCCGCGGATGGCAGACGCGTAAAGTAAATGCAGTCCTCCCCAGCAGAGCCATATACACCACCCAAAAATTCAAATATAGGTCCCAACATCGTTGAGGGGAGCGTGCACTTCTGCTTGTACTCGAAGTGTTGCCATGCAGCGTCATGTTGTCTCAGTCGTCTGCGACATGTAACTGGTGGGGCATCTCTTTCGGAGGTTCCCATCGGCATCATTTGGAAATAGCCGAGGTCGATGATATATTGTAGCATCTCTGAATTGTCGATCATTACTTTCAGTGCTTTGCACGTCTATGGCGGGTGAGCATAGTGAAATGAATCCTGTGTTCGCTTACCTGTCGTACCCGCACTAGGTCGTACGCATTAAGAGGCGACAGTATAAGGTACAAAAGCTCTGGGGGGAGCTTTACCAATGTCATAGCCCTCACTATGTGGCCCACCAGGAATGCTAGGACATATCACATAGAGAGGTCAAGCGCAGTGCATTGGAACCAAGAGGAGATGTTACCAGTAAGATCAGATCTACAGAGTAATACTTGAAAGTTTGTACTGTGAAAGGGGCAGGTGCAGCTCAGTAAGTTCCTTATAACGGTCTTGAAGGTGGTGAGAAAGTCCAACCTATGCTCAGAGGCCAGAAGCAAATAGAAGCTTTTGAAATTCACGCGTAGGTACGGCCCTAACCTGCCTGCTAAGTATCTAGTTCACACGCATCGGTACTAATGGGCATTAAAGGCTTCAAAGGCTTCGAGCTCGAGCCTCTACTTCAAGCTTCAAGTAGCACTTGTAACATTTGCGTATACGACCAACGCCAGTCTGCTTCTCGGCGGGAATGCTAATCACTACGCTTCTTCTGGCCAGCCACTCAAATATGCAATGGTGAAATTGACATTCTTCAAATTTTGCATTTCCGCTGGTCTTCACATGTGACATGGTATATTACCTCTTCTATGAGTAACACAGGGAGCATTGACGACCCATTCAATGAACATGGATACGATGTCCACAGTTGAACGATGTCTTGCCCACTACACATTGTCAGTGAGACACGCCGTGTGCGGGAGGAACCGCTTTGAGATTCAGGCCTTTCCAGGAAGGGGCAACGATGAGATTGGTGCAGACTGCCAGGGTAAGCAGGAATAATAGGGTTTGCAGAAGGCGAGTAGATGGAGTAGGTCAAACATGGTGTGTCTCACCAAAAGAACACGGTCGGTTCTATACATATTGGTGGGTCAATCTCGCGTGCCTCTCCGAGATACAAGAGCACATACTAAAAGTCATTATTCTTCACCACGTAAAGTCATTCTGCTTTTGTTTAATCGAATAACGACTTATCGTGCAAAATTGTCCGAGGTTGACTACCGTTCCCGGGGGACCTGGGCTCATTCAAATAGCTGATAGCGGAAGCCGCCGGTATCATTTCGATACTTTCCACTAGAAAGGAATAAGGTGAAAATGCGCATCCGAGACACCGAGTCCAACTGTCGTTGGTCCGCTCAGCCAAAGTAGAAGCCGTCACCGAGTCGCGTATGTTATTTGGCATTGTTTGGCAACGCCTCCGTGCTTAATTGCTGTATCTAGTCAAGTGCTACATTTCAAGTGCAGTGCCGTTCGTCTATCGCAGCTATACCCGAAGATGGGTGATATATCCAAGAGCACGCCGAAGAAGACTTCGCGTATCCTAGCTGCGCTGGATTACTCCATGCTGGCTTCTTCCTCAAGTTCTTATACCACCATGCAAACATCCCAAATTCTCGGCAAGCGTAAATCAGATACCTTTACTGTGTCGCCGGCGAGGAGAGTACAAACTCCCCCAGACATTGGTTCCATGATTCATGGACCACATTCCCTATTCAACAAGCCTGTGCATGCCAGTAAGAGGACTGCAGAATCCTGCCATTATCATCTCACGTGTCGACTGCAGCTGGCGCTTCATTACAAGGTACTTCATCCGGAGCTGGCAGATCTAAATCAAGACCCAAGAACGATATTCAAAGCAAGCTAATTACATCAGGCTTCTCTTTAAGATACGACGACGGCGCCCCCGTTGGTCGTATTGACCAAGGAGGCCCTGATCAAGAACAGAGGTACGTTGTTGAGCACTGGAACGGCACCCGTCGCTGACCCACGTACAAGATTGGCAGAATTTGTTTATAACTCTATTGAAAACCTCGGGGATAAGCGGTCTGTTAAGGATGCTATCCAAAACCTCGGTCTTCAGAGGTACATAGTGCAGTCAATATGACATTCGCAATAGTTGTACTGAGATCGTATAGTGACAAGGATATCCTCCCAGGTCTTGAAGTACGGCTTTTACCTCACCAGCTTATTGGCGTCAACTGGTATGAATATTATGTAGGTTTTTATGCACACATTAATTTCGGAGCGCAGGATGGTAGACCAAGAAAAAAAGTCCCCTCACAGGGGTGGTATCTTAGCGTAAGTAACTTTTGATCTTCAATCCGTGAACCTTATATATCGACTTGACTCAGAGATGAAATGGGTCTTGGTCAGTTGTTTCTGAATTTGTCAAAATACATTTGTGACGAGGAATTCTGTCTCAGGCAAGACTGTCCAAATGATTGCCACAATGGCAGTTAATTTGCCCAAGGACACCGATGCTGTGAAGACCACCCTCGTCGTTGTTCCCGCTGCGCTCCTTCAACAGGTTAGTTTGTCTTCCTTGATCGACTTTGCTCACGTTAACGTTATTGCCAGTGGAAAGAGGAAATCGAGACGAAGTCGAACGACTTGTTTACCGTTCATATACATCACGGACGGGACAAACTTTCCACCCTGATGGACGTCAGATCTAAGGATGTACGTCATTCGAATCACCATAGCTTCGCAAAGTGACCGAGGTATCGTTAGGTCATCATTACTACATATCAAACCCTGAGTATGGAGCTCGCCATTCCAAAAGACGTTGAAGAAGGCGAGGAACTGACATATCTCGAGGACCACGGGTAGGCAACACATTATCTGCACTATGCCGACCCCTTCAGCTACCTTGCAGAGGGGTACTTGGTCGTATGAGATGGTATCGTGTAATTTTAGACGAGGCCCAATTTATTCGAAATAGGTACGTTCAACGTCATTCCATTGATTGAGTCCTTTAACACTCCGAACAGAGGAACGCATGCTAGCCGCAGTGTTGCTCTTCTCCGTTCAACTTACAGGTGGATGCTTACAGGCACGCCCGTCACGAATACACTGTATGCCCAATTTTTTTCACAGTATTTCTTACCCAATTACTCCCAGTGCTGATATATATGGACTTATTCGCTTTGGGCGTTTTCGCCCTTGGAATGACTGGGAGTCGTTTAAACAATATATTGTGCGTTCCTTCGCGTCTTGGATGTTCTGCTTCTCATCTTCGTCTAGGCCAAGGTGCAGCAAGAGGATGCGCCGCTTGCGGGTGAGTAAACCGCCCGCTCTGATGTAGTTCTTGGACTCAATCACACAGCAATGCGGGCGCAGGAGATTCTGAAGCCCCTGTTGCTCCGTCGTACAAAACAGGCTAGATTGGTAAATTGCTAATAGGATATCTTGCTCCTGTGTTTCCACTCATGAGCTATATAGGAAGGAAAGCTCATCCTTCAGCTGCCTCCGAAAAACATTGAGCTCGTGACTCTTGAATTCTCATCAGACGAGCGGCAGGTGCGTTGATTGGGTACTTTGATATTTTACATGCTCATATCCCACAGCTGTATGATGATTTCGAAAAGAAAAGTCATATTCAAATCAATCGCTTCATCAAAAGAGGGACATTATTGAAGAAGTATGCACTCAGTTATTTCTGTGTTATATTTGCTAAATGCAGTTTCCATCTCAGCGCAACCGCTATCTTGGTACTTGCTCGCATCTGCATTCCTGTGGTCATTTTTAATACATTTCACAGGCAATGATCCTCCGGCTCCGGCAGCTGTGTTGTCATCCGAACTTAATCCTGGCATGTCTTTTGTTCTTCGATTACATAGATGAACTGACATATCCATATCGCAGTGTCACACAGAAGAGCACGAGGACCCTTCCATACTCATGTCCGACGACAAGGCAAAGGAGTTTGCGCGAGCAATGCGAGTCATGGGGCCGGCCTGGGTCAGCGATGTGAGTGCTGTTGGTCTACCAATGGCCACTATTGAGCTATCTGCCTACAGATCAAGAAGAGGTTTTGTTTGTTCTATCGTGTGCTAACTAAAGGAGCTAACGATTTGCTACACTCAGGTTCATGACGCGCGCGTTGGAGAGTAATCTACTCGCCTTCTCGGATGAGGAGGGCGCAGATGCAACATGCCCTGTCTGCAAAGATCGTATGTGCCCGTGTCTTGCCAATGATTGTTGCTCACACGTACGCAAAAGTGTACGTCCATAACGCTGGCCGTGTCCTTACTTGTGGCCATGAGATTTGCTTTGGTTCGTGAATTGTTATGCTGTTGTTATTTGTTTTGATCGCATTCCTGTATCCCTAGATTGTCTGCTCATACTTTCGAACTCGCCCATTGTCCACAACGGGGAATTGTAAGATCCTAATTCCTACCCCTTCTGCTATACCTAACAATTACCCAGTGGTTATGGAAACGAGAAAGAAAATCTTCGTGCCGAACGCGAGTATGAAGCAGCTGTTGCAAAAGGTCACCGACCTTGTGGGTATTCCTATTTTCTTTGTCGCGCTGTACTCTCAATCATTCATGCAGGCCCTACGTGTAAAAAGATGAATGACCTGAGCCCAACCAAGGTGTTCAAGTCCATTGCATTCGAGCCAGAGGAGGATGAAGTTGAGGAGGAAAATCGCGCTCGTAAGCGCGCGCGCCGGCTTGCGCTTGAGAAGTCCGTGCGCCAGAGCACAGCTTCAAGTGAAGAGTCATCTAACTCGGATTCGGAAATCGAAGTATCTGCGCCTTCACGCTTCAGGGGTGCAACCCCAGAACTCGACAGCTCCGACGATGATATGCCAGATTTCTCGCAGCTATTTGCGAACAGAGGAAAACTCAAGAAGAAGGGGAAGAAGGCCGAGGGGAATAAACGGTCGCGCCAGCTGTCTGACGACGTGCGTGTCATTTTTCTTTGTTGGCGCTGAGTTTGGCTATACACCGTGTACTACAGGACGAAGTAGTCGACTTGACTAAGAGTGATGTTTCAGACTGCCTTGATGGTTCCGACGTTGAGCTTGGAAAAGGAAAAGCACCCCCGAACACCGAAGAGAAGCCTGCATCGCAAGGTGCAGAGAAGGCAAATTTGGAAGATTCCGGTGCCCCTTCCCGTGCACTTATCGCTATGTGGCGAAAAGGTGATTACGATTTGGAACCAAGTACGAAGATGCTTGCTCTCATCGATTTCCTCAATTCATGGGACGCAAGCGGGGACAAGACGATATGCTATTCGCAATGTTTGTACTTTAAGCAAGTATCTTGCAAGTTATTGCTGACGTAGTATCACACAGGGACCTCGATGCTAGATCTCATGGAAACACTATTCTCGCGGTACGGGATCCGCAGCCTGCGGTACGATGGTTCCATGGACCGGATATCGCGTGATAACGTCCTTGTGGCATTCAAACGACATGATGGACCAAAGGTCATCCTCATCAGCACAAAGTGTGGTAGTGTAGGCTTGAATTTGGTCGTGGCAAATCGGATCATTAAGTGAGTCTCACCGACTTTGAATCACTTACATTACGATTACTGACAACTATGATGATGAATAGTTTGGATCTATCCTGGAATTATGCGTCTGAATCACAAGCGTATGACCGCGTACATCGTCTGGGACAGGAAAAAGATGTTTTTGTGAAGCGACTTGTAGTCAAAAATACGATAGAGGAGCGGTGAGCTAAGCTGTTTCCCTTATTTGAACATTGACTGCTTCAATTTACTTACCGACTGCCTACTTTCTTCACAACAACCATGCAGAATGCTCCGCCTTCAAGAAGTCAAAACTGACCTTGCGGACGCCGCGCTCGGCGAGGGCACGGGAACGAAGTTACAGAAAATGAGCGTTAAGGAGATCAAGACTGTATGACATCACATTATCCCTCGCTGTAATTGCTGATCGCTCATTTTTGTAGTTGTTTGGGATGAAAACCTAGTCCACAAGTCGCCTTTCTATTCTATTTCCTCCTGTGAAGTACTCTGCGCACTTGGGTGCGGGTGTAAAACTAACGGCTAACCTTGTTATTTATCCCGCAGTCATGCTCTCCCCCTTCGTTCTCGGAGATGTGTCGTGTACATATGCATTAACTCATAACTCATAGATGACTCTTTTTACTAGTCTAGATCTAGCCGATTCAACGCTCTATCGTGAAAGGGGCGAGAACGCCGAGCCACAGCTCCTATTACTAGTTCAGTGTTATGTAGCATACGAGCATCCATTGCTGCGCCCGTAAATACACATGGCAGTCGCACTTGTCGCCTCAGGTGGACTCGTCATACTAGGCTCGAACATGCTAGGCAGTGTTGAAGTTGGGGTGATTCAACAAAGTGGGCGATCAACTTAAAGGTGTACGGTTCAGTCGAAATTTAAAGTTAATAATTCAACCAAGAAAGAGAGGAGGAATCACAGAGAGAACAGCGAAAACAGTTGATTGGTAGTAGTTACAGTAACGAAATGAGCCTAGTAAGCATCGAGCTAGTCCATTGAATATACGAAAACATGTATCTACGAAGTTCAGTATTACGATGACGTGGTTCAAATTCGAGTCTGACCAGCTCCTCAGCGGCCTGCTGCAGGCACTCGTCTCATAGGATAAGAGTCTGTTAGCTGGACCAGAGGGAGGCTAGTAGAGCAGGAAAGTAGCGGTTTCAAAGCCTGCAAAAGCTCTCATCCTGAGGGCTCCCGCTACCCTACCGCTTGTACAAGTTGTACCTCTCGTTCCGTTTGAGATTGCTACTACTGAGCCTATGCTGTAAGGCGGGGTATGAGTTCAAAGGGGAAAGAGAACAGAACGAGAGAGATAAGAGATGAGCGCAGGATGATAGTGACACGGAATAGATCGACGTAGTTGGGATGTGAGTAGGACTAGACTTTCGTAGGACCATTCTGACGAGGTTTGAGTGGGGAATTCAACGTATCGGATTCTCCCCTTCGCTTCCCTTCGCCCGTGAATAGGGACGGCGCATGAGCTACTTATACTGCAAAACGGTGAGGGTCCTCGGGTATGGATAGACCGAATGATTATGTGAAAGCAGAAGGAAGTGGCGTTGCAACTGACAAGGTAAATAGAATGGAGAGACAAAAGGGTACGAAAATTGAACGAGTGACGGTTTGAATAACGAGAGTTGCATAGCATGTGGATGGTCTGGAACATTCTTGGCTTGAAGCCGTGGTCCGGGCGTAGAGGATATACAGCCCTCACAATGTGAATAATGTGAGTAAATAGTCTATGCAACTCTGTAACTGCAACCACTCTAGGGCGTGCCAGATGCATCAGTACTCATAACTCACTGTAAGGGTAGTGTACGGTTGGGAAGACAGGGCTGCAGGTGGGACAGAGCATTATCAGCCCTTACCCGACCACGAAACCTGTACGCCGTGAGGTTTCCGAATAAAATTGTTTCGGTAATATTGGAATTATTCGGATCCATGCGAATAGACGTCAGCATGCTAAATGAAGATTTCAAGTGAAGTGTGCATGATTAGGGAAGGCTGCAGAAAGTATTTGATTTGCTCACCAATATTTTTTGCGCGCTAACGCGCGTCGTGCCGTCATAAAACTTCGTAGTAGGTGTGGCTCCATGTCAGCCATGCAGGAACCAGAGGCGGTTGTTGCGGCCAGTAGACCATTTGTGGGGACAAGTTGCACTCAAAGTTGAATAAAATTTCGTAGAGAATACTGAAAGTTAAAATAAAACTACATGTAGCCCCATCCGAATGTTGCTGGTTGGTTCAACTGCACAAAGAATTGGCAACGCAAAACGTCCGGCCCGGGACATTCCGCTAAGATAGGTTTCGAACTCCGCTAGGGCCGTTGAACCGCCACAATTGTAGTGAACATAGGGACGGTGATATAGGGACAGTCCAATGAATCCATTACGTACCTCGCAACCTTTCACTGCAGTGTACTATTGCAATCGCCTTGGAGCACTTCCGTAGCGACACCCTTCTCGTCATGTAACACGAGCTCTCTGCGCTGGAATATGTAAGATAAGTTCAAGTAACAACTCGTCATCGTCATCATCGACGATCATACGCGACTCCGATTCTCACCGGCCCAAAGTCATGCTAAACAAGATTTTAGATCAACTGCCAGCTCTGAATCTCCGACCGAACGCATCAATGGGCTACGATGGTTTCGGTCACATCTAGGTTCTGTAATATATTTGTGCCACGCAGCAACCTAACGCAGAACACGATGAAAAACGAACTGCCACCTGGACCGTTGCCGTGCCGGTTCGCCCTTCACGAGGACAGGCTGATCGCCGTGCAGGAGCACCAGATGTCAAACTCCTGTGTTACCATCACCCGAAAGTGTCCCGCAACTACGGTGGTAGGGACTATCGGGACAATGTTTACGACAATGTCCTTGCAGTCTATCAAGCGAGTCTAGATACTACTACCTGCTGTACTGTGAAAAGGAACTTCACGAGAAGAAGACGCCGCACAAGCTGAAGGTCAAGTAAATTGAAGAATCTCAAGCTCAGTTTTCCCTAACAATGACGACTTTTGCATTCCACAATGCGCCACTTGATCAAACTGTGGATGTGAACCCGTCTTAGGACCCTACAAAAGGCTGCCATTGCCAGTGCCCGTATCTTTAATTCCAAAGACTCACAAGTCGTTTTATATCGCCAACATTCTTGCCAACATAATTCCAAGCTACAGGACCTCGTAGATACAAATGACCATCGGCCGTTTGCACGCAATCCAGAACTGGGACACCGCAAGTACTTCCAGTGCGGAGTCAGATGACCTACCGTCACTGACGGACGCGGAGTGGGAGAACTTGGAAGACAGCCAATACAGGTTGAACCCTTTGTGGCCTCAGAATATCTCGGACTCGCTCCCCCACGAACTCCAACCGTTTTTGCTGTCACGTCCGGTCCATCCTCAGCGCCCACAAGACAACCAGACCAATCTGACTAGGCATGATCAGAAAGATGACTGCATCAGCGGAGAATCTTCACTGTTCGGGAGCGAGACAGCTCACTCTATGAGCGAAGAAACTTCCCTGTTTGAGGACGAGGAGGACCACAGTGAAGACTCTTCCCTGTTTGGGACGAGGAGGACTGCAATGAAGAGTCTTCGTTATTTGGGAACGAGGAGGACCACACTGAAGAGTCTTCCCTTTTCGGGGACTCTGATCAGACAGACCACTCCATCAACGAAGCGTCGACGCCCGCAAGTTTGCCGCAGGACCGCATGTCGTTACCTAATGTCGGGTTCCACCTCCTGTGGGGCAGTATTATGCTTGGGCGCCCTCTCATGTCGGGTTACAGCATCCTGCAGGCAGCATTATACTTGGACGCCTTCTCATGTCGGCTACAGTCTCCTGCGGACAGCATTATCCTTGGATACCCTCTCATGTTGGACTACAGCATTTTGGGGGCCAGCATTTTGGTATGCAGTCTAGTGTTGAGTTCCAGTCTCCCCTGGGCCGCATTATCAGTGGATACCGACAAGCCAGGGGCCAGCGGCACGCCCATGATGTCACCCTCGAACCTGACATATCCCTATGCGATAAACACCGCGTTTCCGCCAAGCACTCAATTTTATCCATCTGCCAACGCGTCCACAGCCCCACCCCTGACCACGTCATCGTTTAGACACCATGCATACATACCAAGGACGGAGAAGTGAACAGAAAGCTAAGAGGATTCGAGGATTCGAAAGACGGTGTGTGACGTAGATAGGGATCTCAATGTATATGTCGCATAAATTACTTATTCATTCCTTGAGGGGTGCTACTGTGTACACACGGTATATTCGGATCGAGGTCGTAACTATATATTGGAGAAAGACAAGAATAAAATACAGGAAGGGTTACGATGGCAATAAACAAATAAGGAAGCTTTTGAGCATCCCTGGTACTGCCGCCACTCGATGAAACAGGCAATTAACACTTGTTACCTAGTCATGAATCTTAGAATAACCCATAACCCAAGAAAATTGAGTGATTGGACGAAGACCAGGAAAATGTGATCAAATGGCCAGACTACGAATGGCAACGAAGAAAAATTTAGGTTGGATGTTAAGAACAAGGGTCGGAGAGAATAGGACGATGTGTTCAGCTGGACTCTCAAGGAAAATGTGGGGCGAGGGAATAGATGCGAAGGCTGTAGAATTGGGTCAGCCCAGGGGAGCACAGGAACGCATGCTTGCAAAATTTCATAACCGCGATGGCGAGTGATTAATGCAGATGACAGACGTGAGTACATTGTGTAAAGAGAGCGTCGGCCTTAATCTGCACAGCTAGTGCTGAAGCTGTGAAGTGACATGATATCATACAGGGAATACGCAGCAACTACCTCCCTCCTGATTTGAATATCTATTAAACGAAACACGCTCTCCGTCTTCCGTTCCGTATTCATCCTTCTGTATACACCTCAGGTGTCTGTATTCTGAGTAAGTGATGAACTTGTATGGGATTCGATGGCAAGAGCTAAAATTATCACCTATCCATTAAGTGAATACCGAACCAAAGCCTTGCCCGTGCCGAAAGATCAAAGTAAAGCACGGCATCAGAGACATCTACGCCTGCCCTGTGAACAGCGGATAATCAGCTATTCATGGGATGGGTCGTTTCGAGTCTGGGACTTGGAGAGGGGTATGCAGGTTGGAGAGGAATGGGAGGACAAAGATGATGGAGTGCAGACCGTGGCATTATCGCCGAACGGCAAGACTGTGATAACCGGAAGTAGGGATGGCGCAATCAAATTGTGGAACGTCGAAACGGGCAAGGTTATCAAGACGTTGACGGGGCATACAAAGGAAGTGTATTATGTATGCTGGAGTCCGGATGGAAGGCGAGTGGTGAGTGCATCTGAAAATGGAACCTTCAGAGTATGGGATGTCAAGAGCGGAGAAACTATCCTTGGACCAATCCACGCAGGACGATACCTGAACACGGTTTGCTACTCACCCGATGCCAAGATGATCGCCACAGGCGAAACAAACTGAAAATCTGGGGATGCCAAGTCGGGGCGAATTGCTCAAAACAATCGACTGTTATTGTCGGTGCATGGCATGGACCTTGAATGGAAAAACACTTTTCGCAGGATGGTTCAAGATCGACACAGCCACATGGACTATTCTGATACTAAGCGCCAAAACCTTCCCCATACCGTTTCGCTACACCCCAACGAGCGCATCCTCGCAAGTACATCATACCTGTTTCAAGACAGCGCAACTGTGGACTACTGAAAGCAATCAACTCATCGGAACACCACTTCCTCATGAAGATAATGTGCGGTCCGCGTTTTTTTCTGCAGATGGAAAGTTGCTAGTCACTAGCTGCAACGACGGTCACCTATACACATGGGATGTTCCTGCTATCATCAAAGAAGCTGGCTTTGCATCAGATATTGTAAGTTTTAGTAATTTCATTCTCAATTGCACTGACAGTGGATTGGTCCCCCAGGTTAACATTACACCGCGACCAGCCAAAGGTACCCGAATACCTCCAGGGTTTTTCGACGATGCACTGCGAGAGGCCACGTATGTGATCTTCATCTATTATTCAATACTTTGACTGATACGATGTCAGCTGCGCATTCATCTATCCCAATCCCGTGGGTCCCACAACCACCCCACTCCACCACTGCATCGACGCATCTTCAGTACCTTTTCCTCATTCTTACGCCGCTCCAAGCCACATGGAACAACTGAGCGCAACACCCGGTTTCGATCCCGACTTCAGCTGGACTTGGAACCTATCTGATGTGCTACGCAGACGAGATAGATCGGACATTGAGTTGCAAGAGGTCCCTCACACAGCAGGACAGCCCGTGCGTTTTTTTTTGTGGTTTTTTTATCGCTGACTCGTTGTCGTACAGAGAAATTATCACGCTAGAAAGAAGAAAGCTGCTAGCCCATCTCGACCTCCCAATACTCGTACCACACAACCTAACTTAGCAACCCAGAGCGCCACGCCAACAGCAGGAACGAGTTCAAGTCCTCGTGTTACCATTTCTGGATGGCGCGCTCATCTTGTGGCTGGCTTTGCTGCGTGCCCATCAGAACACAAATGATCAACCATAGCTTCCGGAGTGGTTTGATCGAGCGGCTGGTAGGTCGGGCTGTGACGGTGAAGGCATCCCTCTTACTTGCCTCAGCATCTGTAATACTGTTAGATCATGAATGGTTCCCGATGCTTGCCCACCTCGTACTTGTCTGTGTGCGTCGCAGTATTCTTTGATAAGACTAGGGCCCATTAGATTTCACACGAGGATGTTTGACTGATAGCTGTCACCAGTGAAGATACAGAGAGCTCATGGTGATCATGAGTTCCGGGTGGCTCGTATTGAGAACTGAAATAGAGTCAGGAATGTGGCAGCGCTGTAAGTAGACGAAACTCAATGCAGAAAATTGTAGGACGACTTACCTTCATAGAGGGAGGCTAGTGGCCACTGACAAGGACGGTGACAGACTTGCTAGGCCCGGACTGTCCATTTGATAAGAGGCACCTTTTTGGTGGAGGGTAGAGTTAGAGGAACCAATTCCTTTGCTTACAGACGAAATGACTTGCTGGCCCTTGGGAAAACAGCCTCGCGGAAGTAGGTGCGTCCATCAAAGTCTATTTCAATGTCCTGTGATTTGTCTTCCCGGGCCCACAGTCACCGCGCAGCATACATGCTCTTCTCGACTTTTACACGCGTCACCACCGAAAACACACTTATTTAGAATAAGAAGCAAGTAAGCCCGCAGCAGCCCTGCAGCTAGCCCGAGCACCAGCTCCGCCTCTGTTCGTCCTGCAGCGCTAGAGGTTGTAGCTTCTGAAGTTCTGCGTTCATCATGCTCGATGCCAGAGACCCACTGGATGAAGGAGGCGTCACAGTCCACTGTGACGCCTCCTTCATCAGTGGGAGGAACCATGCCGATGGAAGTAGGTATGCCGGTAGTGATGGATGAGAGCATGCTCTGCAAAGCTGACAACTCAGACGAGAGGAAAGTGAGGGAAGAAGTAAGGTATCAGCTGTGGTATCAAAAGAGATGGTACTGAAAGGAAGGCCGCTGGATCTATATGAGGGTTATACATGAGTTTTGTTGTTTTGATTGAGTTTAAAGTGAAGTAGGCACAAAGAGAAAGTCACATACCCTTTCTGGGCAGGATCACGCTACATAGTTGTTGCTTGCGATGAATGAAAACACAAGGGCGGACGCAGTGAATTTCATGGTGAAGCGATGTTCACTTGTGCGCGAGAAATATGGCTAACGTTGATCGATTCATTGATGACATGAGAGCTGGCGGACAACTTTTCAATGAGCCGCGCTATAAGACGAGTCCACCACCCGTTGTGCCTTCGGCACAGGAAGCAAAAGGAGTGCTTCGCACTCCTTTTGCTCCCTGGCCAAGGCTTCATCCTAATAATTCTGTTTGCCCAAGGCACAGGAAGGCAAAAAGAGTGCTTCGCACTCTTTTTGCCTTCCTGGCCTTGGCTTCATCCAATAATTCTCTTTTGCCCACACTCTTTTTGGCTTTCTGGCCTTGGCTTCATCCTAATAATTATCTTTAATAATGATAATAGATCTTGAAATAAATTATAACTTGAACCAATATTTTTGAGAGAAGTAAAAGTACCACATCACCATCTTTGTGAGTTTATTGCCCATCTCATCCTCATGTCATTGCATTTGATTTTGATTTTTTTTAATTATTTACTGCAAACTATTAACTTGAATAAATCTTTTGTGTCAAGTTTTAATAGGGACCAACAGTATTAAGTTGTCACACAACAAAATCATGCAAGTGTCCCATCTCCCATCTCCCATCTCCTGTTACTGGTCTCCTGTCTCTCATTTCCTCTTACCAGTCTGCTATCTCCCATTTGTGTCTCCCATCTTGTGTCTCCCGTCTTGTGTCTCCCGTCTTGTGTCTCCCATCTCCCATCTCCTGTCTCCCGTCTTGTGTCTTCCATCTTGTGCCTCCCATCTCCCATCTCCTGTCTCCCATCTTGTGTCTCCCATCTTGTGCTCCCATCTCCCATCTCCTGTCTCCCATCTCCCATCTCCTGTCTCCTGTCTCCAACTTCCTGTCTCATGTCTCCCGTCTCATGTCTCCTGTCTCCTGTCTCACGTCTCCCATCTCCAACTTCCTGTCTCCCATCTCCTGTCTCCCATCTCCCGTCTCCCGTCCCTGTCTCCGTCTCCCGTCTCCCGTCTCATGTCTCCTGTCTCCTGTCTCACGTCTCCCATCTCCAACTTCCTGTCTCCCATCTCCTGTCTCCCATCTCCCGTCTCCCGTCTCCTGTCTCCCGTCTCCCATCTCCCATCTCCCATCTCCCATCTCCCATCTCCATCTCCCATCTCCCATCTCCCATCTCCCATCTCCCATCTCCCATCTCCCCATCTCCCCATCTCCCCTGTCTCCCATCTCTCCTGTCTCCTGTCTCCCATCTCCTGTCTCCTGTCTCCCATCTCCCATCTCTCATCTCCTGTCTCCCCTGTCTCCTGCATATCCCCCATCTCCCATGCCTTCATTCTCTCCTCCCCATGCTCTTCTGTCCCCCCATCTCTGCATCCTAATGATCATAGCAGCTTTTGAAACAAATAACATAATTTTTCCCATGACAAAGTTCATATAATCAATTTAAGAGAAATCTATCAGAAGATTTTTCCTGAGGGTGGGGGAGGACACTTCCAGCCTCCTTTTTTGCTTTCCACTTTTTTGCACTCCTTTTTGACTTCACTTTTGGCTTCACACTCCCTGGCCTCAGCTCCATCCTAATAATTTGCTTTTACCCCCCATGGCAGCTAAGCAGTCACGTGACCAAATCACGCAATCACACAATCACACAATGGGACAACAGTCGGCACTCGAAAATCACACAATGGGACAACAGTCGGCACTCGAAAAAACCACGCGAGAAATCGTCTAGCGAGCTAACCGAAAAAACGTGGCCTTTAGCGAAAACCACATGGCCCTACGCGACGTACGCGAAAGCCACGCGAGCTAGCGACAACTTTCCCACCCGTTCTCCCTTTCTTCTTAGACGAGTCCACCACCCGTTGTGCCTTTGGCACAGGAAGCAAAAGGAGTGCTTCGCACTCCTTTTGCTCCCTGGCTAAGGCTTCATCCTAATAATTCTGTTTGCCCAAGGCACAGGAAGGCAAAAAGAGTGCTTCGCACTCTTTTTGCCTTCCTGGCCTTGGCTTCATCCCAATAATTCTCTTTTGCCCACACTCTTTTTGGCTTTCTGGCCTTGGCTTCATCCTAATAATTATCTTCAATAATGATAATTGGTCTTGAAATAAATTATAACTTTAACCAATATTTTGAGAGAAGTAAAAGTACCACATCACCATCTTTGTGAGTTTATTGCCCATCTCATCCTCATGTCATTGCATTTGATTTTGATTTTTTTAAATTATTTACTGGAAACTATTAACTTGACTAAATCTTTTGTGTCAAGTTTCAATAGGGGGCAACAGTATTAAGTTGTCACATGTCCCATCTCCTGTCTCCCATCTTGTGTCTCCCATCTCCTGCATCTCCTGTATCTCCCATCTCCCATCTCCTGTCTTGTGTCTCCATCTCCCGTCTCCATCTCCCGTCTCCCGTCTCCCGTCTCCCGTCTCCCGTCTCCCGTCTCCCGTCTCCCGTCTCCCGTCTCCCGTCTCCCGTCTCCCGTCTCCCGTCTCCCGTCTCCCGTCTCCCGTCTCCCGTCTCCCGTCTCCCGTCTCCCGTCTCCCGTCTCCCGTCTCCCGTCTCCCGTCTCCCGTCTCCCGTCTCCCATCTCCCGTCTCCCGTCTCCCGTCTCCTGTCTCCCGTCTCCCATCTCCCATCTCCCGTCTCCCGTCTCCCATCTCCCATCTTCCCATCTCTCCCATCTCCCATCTCCCATCTCCCATCTCCTTTGCACTTCTTTTTGGCTTTGCCCTCCTTTTTTGCTTTGAACTCCTTTGCACTCCTTTTTGGCTTCACTTTTGGCTGAACACTCCCTTTGGGCTCCCTGGCCTCAGCTCCATCCTAATAATTTCATTTTCCCCCAGGTTCAGACAACCTGTGGCAGATGACAACCCATCATTTGGTTTTACCCCAGCTTCAGACAACCCGTGGCAAATTTTTAACCCATGTGGCGCTGCATGTGACAAAACCACGCAATCATACAATGGGACAACAGTGTATTGAATCGGCACTCGAAAAAAACCACGCGATATTTCCAAATAAAGGTTTAGCCGAGCTAAGCGTTCCCATGTGGCCTTTACGACGCAAGCGAAAGCCATGTGAGCTAGCGAGCAATTCCCACCTTTCCCCCCTTACTTTATAGACGAGTCCACCACCCGTTGTGCCTTCGGCACAGGAAGCAAAAGGAGTGCTTCGCACTCCTTTTGCTCCTGTCCAAGGCTTCATCCTAATAATTCTTTTGCCCAAGGCACAGGAAGGCAAAAAGAGTGCTTCGCACTCTTTTTGCCTTCCTGGCCTTGGCTTCATCCTAATAATTATCTTTAATAATGATAAGAGGTCTTGAAATAAATTATAACTTTGACCAATATTTTGAGAGAAGTAAAAGTACCACATCACCATCTTTGTGAGTTTATTGCCCATCTCATCCTCATGTCATTGCATTTCATTTTGATTTTTTTTAATTATTTACTGCAAACTATTAACTTGAATAAATCTTTTGTGTCAAGTTTTAATAGGGGGCAACAGTATTAAGTTGTCACACGACAAAATCATGCAAGTGTCCCATCTCTTGTCTCCATCTCCTCTTACCAGTCTGCTGTCTCCCATCTTGTGTCTCCCATCTTGTGTCTCCTGTCTCCCATCTCCCATCATGTGTCTCCCATCTTGTGTCTCCCGTCTTGTGTCTCCCGTCTCCCATCTCCCATCTCCCGTCTCCTGTCTTGTGTCTCCTGTCTTGTGTCTCCCATCTTGTGTCTCCCATCTTGTGTCTCCCGTCTCCCATCTCCCATCTCCCGTCTCCTGTCTTGTGTCTCCCGTCTCCCATCTCCCATCTCCCATCTCCTGTCTTGTGTCTCCCGTCTCCCATCTCCCGTCTCCTGTCTTGTGTCTCCCATCTCCCATCTCCCATCTCCCATCTCTGTCTCCCGTCTCCCATCTCCCACCTCCCATCTCCCGTCTCCCACCTCCCATCTCTCGTCTCCCACCTCCCATCTCCCATCTCCCACCTCCCATCTCTTGTCTCCCACCTCCCGTCTCCCGTCTCCCACCTCCCATCTCCTGTCTCCCACCTCCCGTCTCCCATCTCCCACCTCCCGTCTCCCATCTCCCATCTCCCACCTCCCATCTCCCACCTCCCACCTCCCATGCCTTCATTCTCCCCTCCCCATGCTCTTCTGTCCCCCCATCTCTCCATCCTAATGATCATAGCAGCTTTTGAAACAAATAACATGATTTTTCAAATGACAAAGTTCAGATTCTTTGATAGCCACAATATAATCAATCTAACAAAATTTTATCAGAAGTTTTTCCCTTTTGGCTTCACACTCCTTTTGGCTCCCTGGCCTCAGCTTCATCCTAATAATTTGGTTTTACCCC
>JABCPU010000205.1:0-119994 GCA_016800925.1 Suillus spraguei
CTGCACAGCATTGTACATAGGGGACTTCCCTGTATAGTAGTACATAAGTGTTTTGCTGATGAAGAGCGTTGTCCGCATTAGGAGACAAGCGCTTAATTGAGATATTCTACAAAAATATTTGCAGGGATGGCACAATGGATCCTGCACGAGCGCTACACAGAGCGGTCCAGTCATTGGCTAATGACGAAGGCATGCCCTTGGACCAGCGTAGTACTCATGCATATTGGCATATGATCGATTTCGTGCGTCCTCCTCTGTTGATCAAAGTGTTCCTGACCCTCTAACCACTTTGCATGTAGCATCTAGCTATGCAGCTTGCGACAACAGAATTGCAAGATGTTGCAGACTTTAGATGTATACATACGATCTCGACTCTTACCGGCCTGTTGCCTCCGAAGAGCACGAGGCGACCGCTCAGACAGAATGATTTGACAAAGTTCAAATTTGTATCGTCGGTTTGAATACATACGCTAACTGGTATTACGCATCATAGCTGCCAGCAAGACACGATTATGCATATAAACGAAGTGATACTTATACCTCATCCGTGTACGGTTGCAGGTGCCACTTCGAAGTCGCAGGAGCCCTATTATCCATATCGTGCTGGTCCCAGAAGAATGGTTTGGCTTTGGACGGAGGCCCTGGCAACTTGAGATGGGCTCACCGAGCTCGAACGGGAAAGCTATTTGGAGATATTGCTACGGAGAACCCTTGACCAATGACGAAGGCTACACTAACTTGAACAAGAGCCTTTCAAAATATGGCAGCAATCACAGAACACGGCACCATGGGTATGATACTCACTCCGACAGCTCATGATTACTGCATGCATGCAGAAACATTAGGATAGTAAGAAGGTGCAATCTTCATCAATTAAAGGCATATTACTAGGAACTTGAATGTAAAAGTCTTTACTGCCCATTGTCTTACTCCTCGATATTCCTTAACGCCTCTTCAACAATCACTTCCGGGAATTCATTCTGTATCCAGTGCGATGCATTTGGGACAATCACTGCTCTAACGTCTTCAAATTTCGCAATAGTCTCCAGCTTCGAGGAACCATTACTATTAGATCGCGGATCTGCTATCAAAGCCGTCAATGAGACAGCGGCAGGCTTGTCGGCGAACAAGTGCGAGAATGACCATGGCGTGTTGCCCTGTGGCAATCCAAACAATCAGTACCGCTTGTTCCAGAACGCTACTCGCAAACAAGTACTGACATTCCTGTGATCATTAAAGTTGGTTTGTCTGGCGATTTGGCTCCCAAGCGATCTCCAAATAGCATCTTGTCTCGTCCATAGAGGATTCAATGACATATGATCTTCTGGGGTGAGTCTGACATCGTGAATACGTCCGGCTGTTAGAACTGCCAACTGCTCTGCAGTCAACTCTACAGATGAATCGATGAGGACTACAGAGGTAGGCCTAGTTTTCGGCAGATATTTGAGAAGTGATAATACCACGGATCCGCCCATTGAGTGGCCCATGACTATATCATACTCAGCAGCCTGAAGGTAGGGCAAGAGGTCGTCTGCCAATGTCTGGACTCGAAAGTCAGCTCCAGGGGTCCTGAGAGCATGTGCAAGAAGGTTAGGAGCGACGACCAAGTATCCTATGATGTTGTCATAACATCAATCGACGCTGTAAACAGATTCGAGTGAAGAAGACCTGCCTTTGGCGGCAAGCATCGATGCAACACGGTGGAACGTGTGCGAAGACGAATTTAAACCATGTATGAGGAGTGCTCTTTTGCTTGCAGTAGGAGATCCCCACTGACTTGCAGACGGGATAGTGTTGCTCATCGCGTAGTATGAAACTCTAGTTGGAGGTTCCCATGCCTTCACGGAGATCTGGGAAGTATCAACTTATATTTGATTGATCAGTGAAGGCCGCCTGGCCAAGGCCATAAAATGATGTGGCAGGGTATAACGCGGATTTCGAACTAGACGCCTACGTGAACAAAAGCATTCTCCTCCGCAATGACTTGGCAGCATTGGCGCAGATCACCCCTATATATAGACCACATCCATCAAACCTGGAAATCCCGAGAGTTGGATCGTCGGTGCTCTATTTATCATCCGCGATAAGTCGTCTCCAATGAAAATACGTGATCGGTGGAAGAATCGAAAGGTTGTTTCCAATTCCGGGGTATTCTGGCAGGCAAGGCGATGTCGACTAAATGCCGGATTGTTGCGTTGTTGTCGGTAAAAGATAGGCCCGTGGTTTGGGCGCGTGACTCACGCATCTTGCTATCTCGTGCGAATGAGTGCTGGGGTGCACACTGCAAGAGGAAACATTCTAAAGTTCCTGCTGAATGTAGAGGGAGTAAGGTGGACTCTAAAGATAAGACTTGTTTGAAATGTGCTCGGAAATATGATAAGTAAATGATGACACGTGTACTCATGTGAACTCCTCCTAGTTACTACTATCAGTGGCCGTTTGAATTGGTCAATTGTGCATTTCACCTTGAACGATTGAATTTATGTGGATGCTGCACACAGGAGCCCTCCGCTAGCTTCCTGTGCCGAAAGGCGTGTCGGATGTGCCTCTGCTCTACCTGCAAGCCAGTAATCCATAGTAGTCATCCGATGTGTCCTACATGTATGATTAGTAGTAGTAAAATTGGAAAAGCGCATAATTTTAACGTCAGATGGTATCGATAACTTCGATGATCGGTAATTATTGAAGGTGGCTGGGGAAGGGCTAGGCCCATGTGCCATCATTGATGTTCTTGAGTCTTGACGTCACTTATGGCCAACAACCAACCAACACGCCAAGCCGCCCACCGCTCACTCTACTTGGCGTAACTCGGTCAGATGAACGCCCAGGCCAGTGCTACTGCGTATTATAAAATGCTTCATCACAACGTGCCGTTTTCTTCATCCTCTACAACTCGATTCAGACAATCTTTTGGGGTTAACAGTCCTAAAACCCTCCTTGAAGCACACCACCCTCCTCACTCGTCTTGGACTGCAGTTTCCGTGGATAGTTGCCGTACTCACCGATGAACGAAACAATGCAAGCGATCGTTCGCCAGAACTCGTCAGAAACGTGACTCATGCTTTCTTATCGTCATTGTTCGTATTAATACCCATCTTTTCAGGCGCCAAACTATTGTACGTTCAGCGCATCCTGCTGTTTCAGTGGCTGATATACACATCTTATGATTTAGTATGTCGGGTTTGTAGGTTTCACCATATTGATTTGGGACCACCTTGTCACCATCGGAGATGAGGTGCGACATCGTCAATTGCACCAGAATTCGGTGAAACTCAACGTTGTACTCAGGTTGAACTTATCTGGAAAGGGCGCAAGGGGATACGTGAGTGGCATCGCCAATATGGATATGATCTGGTATCTGAACCTGCTTCATAGATGTATACCTGTTTCTACTGGTATGCATCGTATTTGCAATATCTGCCAGTTAAAACTTCACGTTTATTCCCAGAACCGATATCTTACTCCTCTCGGCTTTATCATCAACCTGGTTGGTGAGTACATTACTTTTGGCTTACAATTTCATCCGTGACCTCTACCAGCATACAACCTCCCTTCATGGAGCCACAAAGTGAGTTTTGATGTTTTATACTCCCTCCTGGTGATGAATCTTACAAAATTGACTGCAGAGGTCAGCATTGCGCTACACCATTTGGCTCAGCTGACATTTTCCAAGTTGCCAGCATTTTGTCCGCTACGAAGGGGCCCTGACAGCTATAGGAATTGAGATAGTTGGGATAATGATGCTGTTGCGGTGAGATTTGTTCCCCTCTCAGAAAGCATCTACTGATGACGGAGCACACAGGGTAGTTGCAATGTATAAATATCAACGGGCTATCATTTTACTGGCGGTACTCTTACTGCTGGCTTGGACTGGAGTAACTGCATGGCTATTGAGTCGTGCTGGACGTATGTTTTCACCTTCGTCGCGTCATGCATAAGTTGATGACAAGGCCCCCAGCCGTTAATCATCCGGACGGGGTTCACTGTGAGGTACTCATTTTTCGCACACGACAACCTTACTTACGTTTTCACAGCTTGCTCTATGGTGTTCAATTCGTATGTCCTGACTCCTTACATACGACTGATATGCATATGTGAGTTCTGAACACTTTCCAGCGGCAATATTGCTTCGGCGTCAGCTTGGTTACCTCTCCTCTACGACACGTATGTCTTTGGGTTGACGTTGAACCGCACTCTTCCTGCTATCCGCAACAAGGAAGCGGGTCGCGTTATTCGTACTCTCTTAGCAGACGGGTTACTGTACTACAGGTACGCGAGTCAGGTTTTCTGGGTAGCAGAGCTCACCAGGCATACAGTGTCATCTGCAGCGTAAATCTGGTCCTGACAATCATGATCATTAAAGCTCCAGAGGGGGTTCAAAATATCGCCGCACAGTACGTATATCTTCATGTTTGCTTAGATCTTGTTTGCTTACAATATACTGTGCAGGCTCGAACTTCTGTGAGTCTTTGTTGTAAACCACGAATAACAGTGATCACCTAACATCATTCCGTTACAGCCTTACGGTGAGCATGAATTGAAGTGTGTATTTGACATAATCTGACCATTTGCGGTCAACAGGTCACGATGATGTCAAGGATCACTCTGAACATCAAGAAGCAAGCATACTATAAACCTAGTCCCCTTCACTTGCAAGTAGACAATATCATGATGTCTACACGTAATCAAACCATATCAACACACTCAGGAGGAGTCGTTCTCGACCGATTACGATCACGCTCTGTCTCCTCCGCAGCGCGCGTTGAGTCGAGCAGCCGTGCGCGATCTGGCTCGACAAGTCCTCTAACCCCGCCTGTGCGAGCCATCAATTTTGCAGAGAATCCACCATTCTCCACTATTCGAGGGCCTCGCTTGAGCACAATATATTCCGCTGCCGAAAGCTCAGCTACCCAAGGTCCTGTGTATGGCGGTCCAGGTTTCGAGCATGCCGACTGGCGTCCAGCCTCAAATTACGACGAATGGAATACTGCTGATATTGCATGATCTAAATCATATTACTTATTTACCCTAGTCCGTCACTATATGATAGTTGTATGTATTATTTTAGGATGCTAATGATATACCGACCTCAGTATTTGTATGGTTTTGCGAATATAACAGTGTGGATTATAATAAGAGGTACAGATACACAGCCGACGCATCATGCTTGAGCCAGATGTCGACATCGCGATCATGAGCAATACTATGACGCTCCAAAAGGAACTTTAATAAATTGCGCGATACGGCATCAAGTGCGCGATACACAACATCGAGTGCGTGATACGGCATTCCAACAGGCGACCAAGCTCAAATGATTTTTAAGGCCTGGCCAGTAGTAGTAATGGTGCATTATTATCAAGAAAGTGCACCATAGTGAGGGTATAGGCCATAAATGCTCCGTAGTATGTTACTAGAAAAGATACTAAATAGAAGAGTGCACGCGAGATTAGACAGTAATATTCACGTCACCAATAAAACAATCTTCAGACGAGGGATCAATACAAGGGGGGCAGATAGGGCTATCAGGGTCGCGGACACTACGCAAGATGATATCAGATGGTTGAGGCGCTACAAAGTCAAGCGGCTGGCAACACGACGATGTTAAACGCTGGGAGAATAAAAGATGCGTCGAAAGTATATCGATAGTGGCGAAGTGCGACCCAGCCTTAGAAAAAGAGCCAGTCGATGACTCGAGGTGTATTTTGCGAGGTCTGTGGCACCAGAGACAGTCATTGAATGACGTTTTGGGAGCTTGTTAATATCTGCATTAAAACTTTATGTAAGAAACTAAATTCCAGACGAGAGAGAAAAGTTGCAGTGAAAGATGAATTACATAGAATGAGAGACGGGGAACGAGTGCACTGTGCAGTGGGTGAGTTACCTAATATAGTAACTCCGCTAGCGTAGTGGTATCGGAGTCAAACGATTGACCGGTTGATTTCCAGCATGGACTCCTAGTCTGATGGCCGATATCATGCAGATGGACGCCTGATGTTCTCAAAATACCAATATTGCCATAATTCAACTACTGGAGCTGGAGCTTAGCGACATTTACGTTTGCAAAGATGACATGTCTATGCTGTTTGCCGGCAACGTTACTCACTCGAACCAATACAACTTCTCTCGCTCGCACTGACGTATAATGTCAAATAATTCTTGCCGCATGCTTTTGAGCAACTCATTTCAGCTCGCATCAACAATATCTCTGACGAGGAATGTCACGCTATTAGGTCTGTTGTGTGAAACACTATACTCAAAGTCGAGGAACGTCTCGATGTGCACCATCGGCCCATTGCATAGAAAGTCCCACCTATGGTGCATGCAGGAACTTGTACAAAGCAAAAGAAATGTGAGGAGGACCGGAAACAGCTGTGGTGGAATGGAATGGATAGATTTTTGCTGAATGGACGAATTCTTCAACCTTGTAAGGAGGCTGCCCAACGCTTGAAATAGCTAGTAGCTGGTGTATCGCGCACTTTGAGGTTGTGTATCGCGCACTCGATGTTGTGTATCGCGCACTCAATGTTGTGTATCGCGCAATTTATTAAAGTTCCTTTTGGAGCGTCATACGATACAACCAACAAACGATGAGAAGCGGGCGATGTATAGTCAAAGTATGACACAGGGAACCTGTAGTAATGAAAGCACGACTTAGAGCGAGGAGGAAGCTTGCCTTTGAAGGAGCATGTCTACGTCGGCTTCAGCTCGAGGCACGCGAGGAGTTGGATAGCTTACTATGGTGAATGTGCTGGCCAGGATAGAGCACAACCTGCGTGTATCCTCAGACTGGCGAAAGCGTATCACGTGAAACACATCCTCAACGAAGCCAAATGCTTCAAGTCGCTGTTCAAATTCATCGCTAGCACAGGTAAATTCAAGTCAGTCTTTGGAGACGTATCACTTCCCAAAGAAAAGAACAAGAGAAGCGGGTAGACGATTCATCCAACACCCCACCTCCTATCCTTTCACCTTAAGCTGCTGTCAATGTCCGCGCTTTGGCCAGGATATTGTACAAGATCCATCATTCACATGGAACGTGCATAAGTAGACATAATAGTTACCGCGTGTATTTGTCTAACATAGGGCTACGCCCCATGGACGATAAACAAGTATTCAAAAAAAAACCACAACCTGCTCCTAACGGTTTCGAACGCTTCTCCGGATTGTAGAAACTTTCGATGATTATCAAGATCTGGGCGTCCAAGTGCAAAAAAAACAGAGTACCCTCATAAGAGGGACGTGCGACGAAGGGCTTCTGGGAGAGGCCAACAACTTGAAGTGCTCTTGGATCAGCAATCACGTATACTTGACTTGAAAGGAAAGGTTTAGTAGTTGAGTTATACAGCCATTCCTAAGTTGTGAGAGTGCACCTCGGTGGAAGCTATGAAAGAGTGAAGATAGACCGATGCCCTGAGAATAAGGAGATCAAATCGATTATAAAGGAATGGTTAATGAGGTCATGCTATGAGTGCGAGATTCTGTCCATTCGGAGCAGTTCGCCAATGCAATCTACGAAAGCCATGAATTTCGAATTACCCATGCTGCGAATTGCAGCGTTGAGTTCAATATCCGCACGTTTGGCTGTAGTGTCGATGACTTTACTGATGCTGTGAGAGTGTTCGTCCTAGACATTTCTGCTTCGAAAGAGATCTGTGTGAGGTGAATGAAGGTGAATGGAGCTATGTAAATTGATGTTTGCTTCGGCTACCGAGACGCCGAACATATGATGTGCCGACTCAATACGCTGCTTCCTATATAGATAGACGAATGAACAAAAGTACGAAGACGAAAAGTCACCCACACCGTTGGCAAAGAGATGGTATGCGCAGATTTGCCTTCATCATCGATGACAGGACCGATGGTTTTCCGTGCATCCAATAGATGAATGTCGTCAAACACATGGACACGAATATCTCCAAATCCTCGAGTGGCAATGAATCCATCATATCGCCAAACGTCCTTTTTGTCAATCTGATACCTGCTTTTCAGTGGAGCGCGATATGTCATGGCAAACAACACAACACATATACCTGATATAATCCAACTGTGAACTACATTTCGACGAAATTCCAGCGAACTGACATGGAAGCCAAGCCCAGCGTTCAGAAAAGTGCCATCGAGCCTGACCACCTCCTTAGTGCCTGCCCGCAGGCACCCATCTCCTGAGACAAGGATCTATTAGCTGGACCAGAGGTAGGCTAGTAGAGCGGAGGGGTGCAGCGGTTTCGAGTCTACGAAAGCTCTGGTCAGGGGGCTGCCGCTATCCCTACCGCTCGTACCTCTCGTACCGTTTATAATTGCTACTACTGAGCCTATGTGAATAATGGGAGCAAATAGTCTATGCGACACTGCAACTGCAACCACTAGCTCAGGCTAGGCCAGCCATACGGATCAGTACTCATGGCCCACTGTAAGGGACAGAGTTTTATCGCAAGGTCAGCTTTTATCCGACTACGAGGCCCGCACGCTATGAGGTCTCCTAGTGAAATTTGTTGAGTAACACCGGATCCATGCGAGTAGACAATGCTGGACCAACTCCCACAAGAGGATGAGTCAACTTGTCGTCTCCAAATGTGAACGTTTATTATCCTAATCGGACGGCTTGATTAGCTCAGCTCCGGTATACGTATGTTGCACTTCGGTTATTCCAGATTCTCTCGTCACCGGGATTCAAGTTTTCATTATCATCCATCACATTGATCGTGGCTACTACGATATAGTGCTGGTACATCAAGAGCAGAACTATACAACCATGGCTGTGGATAGTTCATGGTTTCAAGGGGTTGGACCCTCTACGAACAGAGCCCGCAGTTGATCACTGTCGCGGGAAAAGGCTGTAACTTGTGGGTAGCCACGACTCCGACGTCGACTTCAGGTTTCTCAATCAATTTCTTTGCGTGTCCAGGCAGTAACGCGCAGTTATCCCCAACAAAATTAAATATAAACCGGATTAAGAATTTCACAATTCCTTCACAATCGACGATGATTGTAAGGAAATGCCAACTCCTTCCAGTCTTCCACTGTTCAACTCCAGCTGCTTGCGATGGGTGAACTCTCGGGTATACTGGTTCCTGAACGGTTGGATCTCTACATGAGACTTTTCTTTTTCCAATGGAGATGGTCGGTCCATAATTTCTGATGCGGTTGTTTGTGCATCCTGAAAGTTTTTTATGCAGCTCCGGACGGAATAATCTTGTCTACTCTTTCTCATGGGTCGCATCTATCCTAGTGATCTCTGGCAGATAGTTGTAGTTGTTACGCGTGTCATGGAAGCCTAAAACGAGGAATTCTTATGGCCTTTTCTTGGGAACGTAGGATCGTAGAGCAAATCTTAATGGAGAAAAGGGATTGAGGACATATGAAAGTGTCTCTGCAGCAAGGCTATGGAACACAGTGCATTGCTGATTCATGCGTGAGATTCTTTGACTTTGGCAAGCGAATGAGCGGTCTGACGCTTTGTTGCTTAGCAATGCCTCATTGCATTTCCAGTCAGTCATGACGTTAAGTCTTTCTTAGTAACCTTGACGCACCTGTGGCCTGTCCAACGATTGTGCAAAAGAAGTGTAAAATCTGGTTAACATGAGACAATACCAACCTTATACGAGCTAATAAATTAATGATGACCTACCAGGCCGCCACCGAGTGGTTCTGCTCCTTGGGCCGTTGGTTGGTCTGCTCGTTGGCATCAAGAAAAACGAACATCTGCCATGGTGAATGTAAGTAATTCGCTTGGCTGCTCTCACTTTCTTTTATGAATTTCATTGACTCTCTATAGTACAAGGGTGACCACTGAAGCCTTTGTTCAGGCATGCAAGGTAGAGTCGATCAATCAGGTGGCATTGATGATAGCGTACTATAATGTTGAGCATCGCCATATTCATCATCGCGACTATCAACTGGAGCTACCTCTTACGGGCAAAGTAGTGTCGCGCCTAAGCTGAGTTAGAATTTTACGCGCTAATAATCACTGTCCGTTCTGACCACCTTGACAGCATGCTTGGCACGACCTGATTGTGTCATCTTCAAGAGCTGATGATATTGCAGCTTTACCACCATCTCTGGCTCCCTCACATCCCTGCTACCAAAGGAAGCGGCTCGAGGTCATGGGTGACTGCACAAGTCTGACGCTAGCTGGGATATTTTTGGTAGCGTCACTTGTATCATCTCACGCTGCCCTCGTATCAAAATATGATGAACATGACTCTGATTGACACACGTCAGGGAAGTGGTCTTCGATGTCCGGGATGGTAGCAGGATGGGCTCATGATGAATAGTAGATCCGAGCGACTGTTTTTTATGGGTGAGATAAGCCCAAACGTCCTAACTCAGGTAAATGAAAGGTTTAAGTTACGTTGGGTACATACATTGTATTCCACTGATCACGCGCACGTAACTCGCTTGTGTCATGTTTCAAATGTTAAAACTTTTGTGATGACATACGTGATCATACTGATAGTATAGCCTTGCTTCATGTCGAACATACCCAGATCTGATATTCAAATTTACTCGCCGTAACGTTTATACTAGTTCTTCCAACTTGTTCAAGGCATGAAGACCACTCAAAGAAAGATTTAAAAGTCTCGTCTCGGATTCAAGTACCACTGCTTTAATATCCTGGTTACCAATCTGACGCACGTTCATTGTATCGACATCATCCTGTAGTTTTTCAGCTCTAGCAAGGTGCGGAAAATAAATCTGGGCGCCACGGAGCGAGGTAAAAGTCGGCAGGGTCGAACCCTAGTTCATAATTGTCAAGGAATTTGCGATGAACGGAAGAACCTTCACAATTCAAAAACAATATCCTCGGCATATCAACCCTGTGCCCTGTGCTGACCATTGTTTTTTTCATTTCATGAGTGGGAAATATGCATGTACAAGGGGCGGCCCATCAGCAAATGTGACTTGGTTCAAAAGCGCTCACAAGATGCACATGTGCATATGCTTAGTTAGCTCAGGTCAAGTGTTCGTAACGTCCGTTTTTGGTTAAGTTAGTACAATCACAGTGACCACTGCAGATGCTATCAATGCATTGCGCTCACACTTGCACTAATTGTATTTTTTGTTTCGTTGCGGCTCAACTGCACCATGTCGTCTATATTATTTTAGAGATCAAATCAAGCCCATGTTATCTTCAGAGTGCGCTACCAGTGAAGTCGTAAACGTTCGTAAGTGTCCGTAACACGCGTAAGTTAAGCATTCATTTCAGTGGTTTTGCAGATGGCCAGGATTGTTACATCACATATAACTTACGGCATAACCTTTACAATCCAAAAAACTTTCTCGGCACATCAAACCACGTGTACTGACCAGAAACAGGGGGAAAACTCTGCCACGGAACCTTCCCTCCATGTAGATATCCCGGAACCTTCAGCTCCAACTCGTCATCATCAGCTGCTATGTACGACTCTGGGGTATCCACTTGCTCCGCCAAGTAAACTGTTTTTTCTTTCAACAGAGAGGTGGCAAGCGATGAAAAGTCGGTCTTGCTTTTCATATTGGACTCACTGGTGCCGGTACCGGTCAAAGAAACATCAGGGGAATTGGAAACATCCCCCTTACCCAGCTGGTCACCTTTGTCATCCGGCCCTATGACCTTGACATTTTCGTTTGATCCTGGGTCGGCACCACCTAATGAGAGTGATGCTTGAATTTGGTCGGACAGGTCGTGGAACTCGCTGTCTGCAGCATTTTCTTCAACCTCTTCCTCACCTCCGTCAGCGTGCACATGGTCTTCTCCCCAGCCGCCGCTACCAGTGCTTGAAGCCGTACTTGGACGTCTGCCGAACCGGTTGATAATGCGTGCAGACATGATGGCGGTGCGCCACCTCTTACGGGCGTCGAAATTTTCTCTGAGACCCGAGCCGACGTCGTGTTCAGTGGAAGCCTCGTGCGTTGTCAACCACTATCAATGCTGTCAGCGCAGAATTACGCAGATGGACTAGTGACTTACATGACTGTTTAGAGCTTGTTGTGCAGTAGGTCGTTGGGATGGATCGGGTTTCAATAAAAGCTTAATGAATGTCTTCGCTGTATGGGTTGATATTAGCACACATACAGCTAGCGTCATTAACCATCAGCGTACCCTCATCAGAGACTTTGGACCAGTATTGCTCGTGAAACTCGATCTTGGCTTGTGTGGTCTCCTGAATCATCTCATATGTATCATCTCCTCTAAACGGCGAGTAGCCGCAGAGCAGAACATAAGCGATGATGCTGCAACAAGGTCACCGTGTTAGCGCCGTCGATTTTTAATCACAAATTTGATGTAGTAACAAGCGCTTACCCTGTTGACCAGATATCCACTGCTTTTCCGTGCCCCTGCTTGTTAAGAACTTCAGGAGCGACATAGCCAAAGCTCCCCGCCAGCGAATGCAGCTGCTCTTCTGGAGAATGCAGGTGTTTGGCACTTCGAACGCGTCATTGGGACGTAAGTTCAGAAAGGGTGGCCCTCACATTCCAAAATCAGCGATTACAATATCGCTATCCAGGTCCTTTGTTCGGTACAAGATATTCTCAGGTCTTTACACGTATTAGATCGATGGTTTGACTTCCACAGTCCAGAAGAACATACTTCAAGTCCCTATGCACGATATCATGATCGTGTAAGTACGTCACTCCCGACAAGATGGAGCTGAGACGATTCGTCAATTTGTAAACAATGCATAATTCGTAAAACATACCGAACGACTGAAACGGCGTCATTCTCAGTAAATTTTCCTCTTCGCAATACACGGTCGAAAAGCTCGCCACCGACAGCTAGCTCAAAAGCAAGATAGTACTTTGATCGGGACTCGAACCATTCATAAAACTTGACCTGCATTTATCTCGGAAGTCAGACACGCGCGAGAAAGACCCGCTGCAAACACGAACGATATTAGGATGGTCAAGACCCTTCAGAACATCCATCTCGCCCCAGACAGCAGCTTCGTTGCCCTTCACTTTCTTCTTCGGAATGACCTTCAATGCAACATCTTTAACTACTGTGACGTGGTTATGTCCTCCTGGTGATGGAGGACCGGAAGAGTTGGATGATCGAGAAATGGACCTCTTCATATGATGCGGATGGAGAAGAGGAATAGAAGATCGGCCGGGGGTATGGTCAGTCGGAGACGATGGCGACGCTGGAAACGCCCCCTTCCGGGAAACATCAACTAGGTCAGGGGGGACTTGCCATGTCGCTCTCTAAAGTGGAACATTGATATGATAACCACACAGGAGGTGGAGAAGATATGCCTCAGAGCCATACCATACAGGTTAATAATCCAAAACTCACCATGACTTTTCCAAATGTCCCCGATCCAAGAATTTCGTGAATCTCATACGATTGTTTTTTCACGAAACTAGGAGGCTGAGGAAGCAAGGCTTCTTTTAGTGATAAGTGTTTCATGGTAGATACGGTGGGGGTCAATGACACGTTTCACGTAACGGGAATATGCCCAACGTTCAGCAGCTCAAGGAAGCAGTGCAGAAATGCCCAGAAACCACTATGGTGCTGAACCATTTTCTCAGGCCTTCATTATCTGATAAAGAATTTAGAAATAATAAAAAACCTATATTCGATCATTCGCAGCAATTGATAACAAGATTACTATTAAGTACATTAGAGAGCAGGCTAAATACAAGATGTGAGATGAACAAAGCACAGATAAACGAGTAGATAAAATGAAACATGCATGTATGCTGCGTGCTTAATGAGCAATTAGAATGCACTGAAAATACATATTGACCAATGTTAGGCCCATCTGGGTCAATGATTCTTTCATTGGCCATAAGTAGTAGGCGCGACGCCCACTGGGCCGGTCTCGATGCTCATCGACGCGGCAACCGAAGTAGCCGATTGGTAGCTAAAGGAAGAAGATATCAATACTTGAGTGATACCAGTGCTGACACATGATACGCACGCAGAGATCGCAGCGGAAACGTTAACTTTCTTATCGAGAAGAACGCTATCAATGACATGTACAACTCCATTGGACGTTAAAACGTCTGATCGCATGATTTGCGCCCAATTGGAGCCGGCGCTAGACACGTACACTCCGGACGAATTGGTTTTGAAGGAAAACGGTTCCCCAGAGGCCGAAGTATAAGTATTTTTGTCCGTAAACGATGGCGAGTAAACGGTCGTGCCATTGATAACCTAAATCTGGTGTCAAACCAAGTAAAATGAGCTGGATGGAGGACAAACATGATTTCCGAAAGCGCAATTAGTGCAGTAGTATTCGGCAGCAAACCGCCAATACAACTCGCTGTCGCAATAGCAGTATCATTTGGGGCGAAAAGTGTGATACCGCTAGCATTGTTGAGCACATTGAGCAATGTAATCGAGTTGTTGGTAGGGGCATTAAAGGATGAAAGCGCACCACCAACGCTGGTGACGTCGTAAGTACTGTTAGCGAGAGTATTGGACAAGTTTTGAGGATTTTAAGGACAGAGTCGATGACAAGGACTTGGAGGTTTTGATAGACCGTCTTGTTCACGACAGGAACAGTTGTGCTGAATGCCACTTAGAAACAATTAATCGATAAACATGAAAGTCTCACCCATTGTTGAGCACGAATATGCCATTACTTCCCTTCGACCACGCTAAAACTTGCGACTCATTTCCCTCCAGCCAAACAAGTGAGGAATCGTTAAGCAGCGTTCTCCCGAGAGTGATGTTTGGATATGACGAAGTTTGGTCGGTAAAATTGCCGTGCACGACATGGTATGAGAGGAGATTCCGAACAGATGTTGGGTCACTTGTGAGATTGATAGGAGCAGAACTGACTGCAAAACATGGAGTGCTATCCTTCGACTATATAATGTCACACTTACATGCTTGATTGTTGGGTGCAAATAACGTCCAGTTACCTGTAGAGAGTGACCGCGCCACTTGCTGCCCATCAGATGAACTGTTTAATGCAGCGCTCGCCGACGCCAGCGTTGTAAGCCCGTCAGTGTACAAAGCTTGGACGAGGCCATTGAGGTATTGCTGCCAAGACTGCCCGAAAACACCAGGGAGAAGAGTGAGGAGAGCAAGCGATATAAACAACATGATAAGATATGATGAACGTTCGGACGAACAGTGATTTTGAGGTGTTCTTGAATATATATAATTCACCCACCATTTGTAAGACTCATGATGCAATGCGCAGCGCACTTCAAATCTTTCTCTATTCACCCCCATAATCATAGGGCCTTCCGAACAAAGCGCAACTGACTTTCAATGCTGACAACATGCCGAGAACGAGATCTGGTGGAAAACAGATAACCAGAATCAATAAGACACTGGAGAAGACAATTTAAGCTTCATGCTCGCTCAGCCGTACCTGCTAGCTAGCCCTCAATTATTGAGTCGCAATTTGATGGATTGGAGATCATGATGATCTGAAGATGCCATTTCAGTGTGCTGACTAAGTGCAGCATCCTAAACTCCGCGATGGCCTGGTCGCTGGGAGCCGTCAGTACACTCGACTTTTTTTCATTCCCAAAGCACCATACCACAGACATGGCTCGTCGGGCAGCACCAGCAAACGCAACACCTGCATTCTTTACAGCACCTGCACGCCGTCAAATTGTTGATCCAAACGAGTCTGCGTTATCCCGTTTCATTCGAGAGCAAATCACTGCTCCAGAAAAATTACCCGGAAACATCAGTATTGTGACGGGGATTAGTGTGTTCGCAGCTGGCATATTTGTCGCTAGGACATGGGGAGACATGTTGGTCCCGGCGTGAGCGAGGCAGAGACAAATAGCAGGATGAATTTGGCGGTGTTCTCCTGCGGCGGTTGTCACTACCCCCAAAATGGCTTGGTAAGTCAGTTGTTTGTGGTGTGGATAGGGTCTCCTGACTTATCGACCACTTAGAAAGCTGTTGACACATCACGTTGTACCTGCATATCTCCCACCTTGATCCTTCCGTGATCGAACGTAATAGCTAGCTCACCCATAATTTCATCCAGTCCTAGAGGGTGGAATAGGTCGTTCCCAATGCATATTGCCGTTTATTGTGATTGCGTTCAGTCAGGTCACCTGATTGCTGGTTACAGCAATGATATGCTAGAAGATAGGCCACGTGCATTGCAACCACTGCTGGCTGTGATTCATGAAGTTATTCGCACAAGAAGCAGCTCATATTATCGCTTTCTGATGTTCGTCCAACCAACTGACATGCGTGATAATTGTTTCATCTTCAAAGATCCGCGGCAAAGAACACCGACAGAATAGGTCATTACTCGGAAATATTGACAACCGATCGGAACGAGTGGGTGCGTGCATGCGTATCTCCACGACGCGATCTGGCGGCATGATGTACTCTGACGTTGCTGCAGAATATTTGCACCGTCTTATTATTTTATTGAATTTTTCTACTTTACGGAATGCAGGGGGGAAAGCATCCGCTTGTGCTAACGATTTCCCGCGCTCGGCCCTCAGTTTCAAGCTCAGAAAAAGTATTGATCGTCTCCGATTGTTCTCTATACCAACGTGGGCGGTTTGTTTTGTTTGCCACGACACCCCCTCCCATCTTGTGAGCGATCTCCCCACCACGTAACTGTCGCCACTCACGTCCTTGCGCCAGCAAGATTTGATGGTCGAGATTGCCCGTTTGTAACTTTATGTACTTTTTTTATTAAAAAAATTTCCCTCAGCCTCATCAGGGAAATAGGTGTGCTGGGGACACAGTAAACACCCGAAATATCCTCAAGGCTTTTTACTTTTCTGGGGATAACTCAGACCATATCCTTGTCAAAATGTGCCCTGCTTTAACTGGACCCTATGGAATCACGCGTGAGTAGTGCTACACTTTATGGTTTGAACCATACCCTGAATTGACACTAGAAAGACCTTAGCCACATCCAGAGTACCACCGTACCTGGTCACTCGCTACCATCCGACCTGCGGCGCAGTGACAGGAACACGCCGGCACTGTGTTATCAGGAAATTGACCAACGAAGTCCCTCATATCGCCGACAGGCCTAAGTCGTGCTTCCTTCATTCACGGTTCAGGCCGACCCCCTCGATTCCGAGCCACTTCTGGCAGATTGATGAATAACCTTCTCCCTTGCCATGATAGTCACGGTCACCCACCAATACTGTCTGAAGATGTGTTCGATACATGTTCGTGCTATTATATTTTATGCAACTATGTTGACCTGTCACCGCCGTCTCTCTAGCCGCATATTACACTAGCATGTGTGCCGTTGAACCAGAACAGTTCAGGACCTTGGTGACCACGTGCAAGTATGCCGTTATCCAATATCATGACGCTAGCGGGGAATGGAAATATGGTTGTGGAGCACCACGTATCTTGGTTGTTGACCTAAGCATATACTTTGTTACCGCCGTCTCTCTCTAGCCGCATATGCTGGAGTCTGCCGTTGAACCAGAACAGTTCCAGGACCTTAATGACCACGTGTCATCCGATATCATGGCGCTAGTGGGGAATGGAAATGTGGCTGCGGAGCACCACGTATCTTGGTGCATCCATCTATCGACAAGATCGTCATGAGTCGTATCGTGGTCTAGATAAATATCTGGATTATATCCATATGTTATGCCCAGTTCATTCTGTGCTTGTGCTTATTGGAGATGGATCGGTGCGAAATTTCTGGTTCACGACGTATTATACAATAAAATGTAACACTTCCAGCTGAATCCATTATCATGGCGCAACTCGTTCATATGGGAAATTATTAATGCCTCCACAAACCTATCCAGGATTGCCTCTCCTGAAACATGACACTCACAAGCCTATCGGTATCACTGAACAATCATCCTCTTTCTTTTTGGACGAGGTGGGGACCGTCGATCCATTGTTAGAGTTATGATAAATGTTCAGGTACTTGACAGTGATGTACAATGCAGGTACTAACAAGCAAAGCAAAAACATACGATATGCGAAAGCGGAAAGCGCGAGAACAGTGTCGGAGTGATAGCAGATAAGCTGAGCGTCTAGCGTGAACGATGGACTAAGATATACGGAACCCTATATAATCAGGCGTCTATACTGCGGAGAAGCATAAGGAATCAAATTCTAGTGGTGTTCGACAAGGTTCAGCACACTACTGGAGTTGAGAAGCGGAGTCTGTTTCCGATCCATCGGGGGGAGTTGTGTTCATTGACGGCGTGTGCGAGTATACCAGCATTGACTGCATGGGTGTCAATGGCGCCGGAGCAGCGATATTCTGAGATTGCATGTGATATTGATGCATGGTTGAGCCACTACTTGGTGGATATCCCGCTGGCATTGTAGAAACAGTGGAATATTGATGGCTATGGTATGCATCGTCTTGCCTGGGTACCGCTGAGCTCCCTTGAATGTGGTCGACGGCACCGTAGTGGTGAGAAACGTTAGACATTTGTGACGGGGATTGTTGGGCTGCGTAAACGTTTTGAGAGCTGCTCTGAGACGGATAGAAAGGAGAATTTAGCGTGGGAAAGCCATAGCTCGAGGAATGGACCGATGGGTTGCTCGAAGCTGGCGGCTCCGAGGGACCAGCACCCCATGATGACGGTGATGCTTGAGCTACTTGGTACTGACGATGCATATCATCTCCAGCGTGTAAGGACGGTTCTGAACTACTCTGCGACCAAGATTGAACAGGTATGCCTGCTAAATCGTCTCTACTAGAGCGACTGGAGGGGTGCCATTGCCCTTCGCTTCCCCTCTGACTTGGCAAGTAGGAGATTGGCAGGGCATGGTTTGTATTGGGCATAAAAGAGGAACAGTAAGCCGTACTCGTTGATCCGCGAGGTGCGGATGTGGATGGGCCCATAGTATCAGGCGTAACGCGCCCATGAGATAAGTACGGCGCCCGTCTGTCGTTTCCACTAAGGGCATGATACGATAACGAATCAGCCGGTTGGTAAGACGCTCGCGCCGGAGGCAAGTAGGAAGTATCATATGTGGCTTCTGCGGATGTACAGACCTCTTGTCCGCTGCTCTCATATTTTTCTTGAGAATCATAATGGTATTCGACAGGAGATATCTCGCCATACTCTGGATTGGAGGACTGGTCGTCGACTGAGTCCGTGGCCGAAGCAGAGTCTCCAGCCGCACCTGTGGAGTCTGCTCTTCGCTTTTTGCGGCTGTTGTTCGGTCTCCGTCTGTAAACGTAATCCGGGTACTTGAGATTGAAATTATCCTTCAGGTGTTTGGCTTGATCAAGGTAGAACTGCTTCTCGGACTGAATGATCACAAAATCAGAATTACCATTGCAAACGTAAATAAAATATATTACCATGTCCATAGCATTCCATTCTCGACTTAAAACTTTGCTGACATCCCCTGTTCGCATTGATTGATTTTCTGCAGAGACTTGAGGTCGTCTCCTGCGAGCGAAAATCATGAATGCATTCATGGGACGCTTAGGTGTGCCATCCGCATTCAAGGTTTGGGATGTCAAGGAGGCGTTTGTGTCGTCTTAAGTTATTTAAGCGGGATGTGTCATTATGAAAATAGAAAAGATGGCTCACCGTCAATATCAGCGTCCATCTTGTTTGCATCCGGATACAAATTATAAACCCTAGTGTCATCCTCCGAACCTGAGAGAGACCCCTCAGGCTGGTCTTCGAATCTTCCGAGTCCTTCATTGAAGGAGACATCGAAAGGGCCGGCATATTCCGCTACAGTTCCATGCCTGGTGAAGTGGTTCATGTTAACAGCAGCGGCGGGGGGGGGACGAGTAGAAGGTGTCAAGTATCAAATAACGCTTTTGTAAGCGCAAGTGATGTTCCAGGCGGAATTGAAACTAGATTGAGACAGTCCTGGAATCAGTGACCTATTGGCTCCTGATACAGGGAGTTTTGAAGAGGATTTTTGACGTACTAAAATCAAGGAATAACACATGGTGAAAACAGGCAGAATCATTAAGTCTGATCGTAAAAGTGCAGTGAACCTAGTCACAGGTGGCCTTCAGAATTCGCGGAGCTCGTTTCCTCGGGTATGGCTCGCAATTACTGAGGCCGAGCGCCGCTGGCTATAACGACCTTTCCATCATGATCACTGGCGACTGGTCAAATATTTCTCCGCTTCGAAATATCCAAAATCGTGGTTGTCAGTCCTGATTCCAGCACTTGCCATTAATTACGCGTCTAGAAAATCGGATGCCTATTCAGGCTAGATCTGTGCGAATTGAACGTTGAGGCCCTTAAATTTTTTGGCGCTCAATCCCCCCAAGTAGACTCGCGTGTTACCGAGGCTTGTCCAAGGATGGCTATAGTCATGGCCAAAAACTCTCTTTTGACACTCGTGTCGAGCACGAGGCTATTACGACTTACGATTAAACCCAGGTTAGTCTGCCAGTCAAACTTTTTTGTTACCATACTTCTGATTGTTTTATAAAATGTGAGGACAACAACATGCTCCGGCGGAGATTGCTGAGAAATAATTTCACGCTACGCGGAAGCAAAGTTCACGCTTCTAGATCACAGGAGCACAGGTTTAATGACACTGTGGGGTGTACAGGTCGATCCCCTTACTCCGACTGTCGCTGTGCTTACTCGGAGATCATCACCCCAGGCTGCACAACTGCTTCTCAGTTCGGACACTTCCGCCGCATCTGCTCCAGGCCAGCCGCTTTCTTGCTTCCTCCCCTTGAACGCTGCACAATTGCTTCTTTCTGCTGAACTCGTCGACATGAACCCTAGGTTCAGGGAGCACCCTAATTCCCTAAAGTTCTTTGCACAGGCATATTATGTATCACCTGCTGCGCATCTTCTGGCTCCGATCAAGATCATGACATCTTGCAGCAAGCCCACTAATAGTCCAGACTTGGGATAGTTTGCTTTGTAAATGCTCTTTTGGGACGAGTCCAAGGAACAACGCGTGGCTCATGTGTCTTTCTACTCAGGAAAGCTTTCAAGGGTCAACGTAAAGGTGGGATTACCAGCTCAGGGTCAACCCGGCTGTGGCATGAGTAAAACTTATAGAACGATTTAAGCACTAATTTACTGAAAGATGGATTGAAGATTTCCTGGGCATTGAAACAATTTTTTCTGCCTATGATTGGTGGAAAGAAGTTGTGAGCCATGTTCCTTTTCAATCTCGAAACAACTGTTGATCAGTGACCAGTAGATTGAGAACCACCGACCGAGCGGAATTGCGTCATATCGGCAATCTCGAGGCGCGTCGTCTGGCGATCTCGTTCAGATTCACATTCGCAAAGTAGGTAAAAGGCCAAATTTGAAATAGCAAAACCTTTTCTCATGTAGTATGGCCCTTCGGTACCATGGGATGCCAGGTGCTGCCACTGCCAGGAGTCCGAGATCAACGAATCTAGCAAACGGTTGTGTTGTCGTGGCAAAACTGCCAGGCCTGTAATAACTCGCTCAAGCCCTCTCTGATCACACTGTGTAATTCCTCTTGCAGACTCGAAATCCAGTAGCACTCAGATTTTGTAGTCGTTCATTAATATCGCTTCGTAGCAAGAGAAGATCTCCACGCGATCTAAGAAAGTTGTAAATGTGCCTGGATTCGGTATGCCTTCACCGACTGTACAGCAGTTATCTCCTTGACGGCATCAAATGTAAAGGCAACAAGGGAGCCAAAGATGTAATGTTCTAGACTGCGCTATCAATGATATACGTCAATGCTATGGTTTACATCCCTGTTTATTGCATAATGGAGGGATTGGACGTGTGTCTTTGAGGAAGGGACAACGATATCCACGGACCTCACGATCCTTAGTTCTCTGACTTCCAAAGTTGCCTCCCGCGCCACAGATAGACAGCATCCGGATGATACGGTACTTGATGCCGACGCTGAAGAACTCGGCAGATGCTATCCGATGATCGCCCCCAAGAAAAAGTCATCTCGCTACATATCAGTCACCATGTTAATCCAAGTGGGGACAAGGTGATGTTGCAAGAAGGCACATATCACGACGTGCTCTAAGGTTTTTCTTCTTCTGAAAGTACTCCAGCACGATGACACGCAATGAGTTACACAACTTTCCACATACCTACCGAAAGGGGATTGCCCTCATTCGTCTCTTGTGGCACTATTGCGGGATGTCAAACACGGTACAGTTTAGCAGAATTATTTGTGCATATTGTCGGGTAGTCCGCATTCTGGCATCATCCTTGGTTCACACCAAGTCATCCAAATTCGAGTTTGACCTAGTTGCGGCCATATTTTCCGACGAAAAGCACTGGAATTCCAGCCACTCCGATGATTATGGTACAGCACAAACAACCTCGGAGACCGTAGGACAACGCCACCGATTGCGGCATAGAAGAATGAACTGGTCAGCTAATATGGACAAGACCACCGACCGTCATCACTCCACGTGGTTCCCCGGTATTAGTTGCGCAAAGGATAGTTCACATTGAGACAGCTTCTTGCCGGAAGAAATGAGGGCACAAGGTGTGGGTAAAAGTCTGGGCTCTAAAGTGACCAAAGACCAGATCTACGTAATTGCACTGGTGATGATACCATGAGAGCGTGTCAAAGGGGGAACAAGGGGGACGTGGAAGCAAAGGGACAACAAGGTTTTAAAGTATGAAACACCAATCGGAGGCGCGGGTCACGATGGTTCCCTTGGTAGTCACTACCTTGATATCCATGCGGGGGTTTCGAAGCAGTCATCCGAATATCCCCTTGTAGGTACAGAATGTTCTGTTGGAAGTCGGGCTTGTCGGATGTCATGCGTTGGATGTTAGAGGTGTGCGCGCACTGGCAAACGATCCGTAACATACCGATTTGACGTTCGAATCCCTCTTGAGATGTTCCGAAGCCAGGGCCACACATCGAACTCCTGAGCTGTGTTGCGCGGTTCCCAATATGCTTGCCGTGTCACAGCTCTAGCCTATTTTCACCCGCAGGTGATGCGCCACATATTTCTGTAGTAACTGGTCGAACATCACGTGAGGTCTTGACAAGGGTGTGAACTCAGCGGTTATTTGGTCATCCGTTAGAACACGTCATGCTCAGTGGCAGGTGTTCATCACTGCGAGCCACATCATGAAGGATCGCATACAGGATGCAAGTGGGTAAGATATCAGTTTTCATTGAAAAATTCACTGAACAATCCATCTAGATTTTCCCAAGACGGAGGATGGTCGAGTATATCACTTGGGTATACGAGCAGGAGAGGTAGCTAACAGAATTGTAAGTCAGGCGCTTCCCGCCTCTTCCAGCAGCTCATAAGTGTATGAGATTACTGTTGGGTCCGTTTCACGAGCAGAACTTATTGCAAAGACGCTGGACGCCTCCCCAAAGTTATTCTCTCTGTACTCGGAGCGTGGTTTCCTTACCATCACAGGGTGCTACAAGAGTGTACCAGTATCTATAGTATGCATAGGTATGGGTGCACCTAATGCAGACTTTTTCATCCGCGAAGTCAGAGAATGCCTTTATGGGGACATGCTTGTAATAAGGTCGGAACGGTCTTAATAATGACGCTGAATTATCGGACTAATGGGCTGTATCGGAAGGCTGGGGTCATGCGGTTGCTTGACTGACCTTCCTGTAGGATCGCTTGTCCTGCCAGCATCGAGCGTCGCTTGCACCCGAAATGTGGACTTCGATTTTACTTCCCGCGATCCTTGGGAGGTTCCATACAGGTTGAGCAAGCCCGTCCGCATTGTCATTGCTCCTTTCTCACCCGTTCGCTCACGGAACGTAACTACCCCTATCAGGTCTCAGCGGATCCAGACCTTCATAGAGTCGTAAGTCGAATAAGGTACTTTATGCCATCGCTCATTCCTAAGGTAGCTGTATGATGCCCTTGAAGCAACGCGGCCGCCTTCACTTAAGAACCTTGTAGTTTCGAATACTGTTAATGCATCGACCGACAGGTAGATTTTAATTTACATATCTTCGCCGCATTCCATCGTCCTGATATGAAAAAAGTTTCTACTCATCTCAGGGGAGACAGACGTCCTTTCAAGATCACAATGCTTCTCTGATCGATCACCTCAAAGCCTCTGTATCTGATCTAGCAACGTTAGAGGTACGTGTTTATTCACCGAAATCATGAACCTTGTCTTTGATAGACGGGGACTTCCCCTTAGATGGAAACGTTCTGGATATTCCATCTTGCGGCGAGCTGGCGTGGAGTTAAACAGTCGAGTTCGGCCATCAATTCGCCACTAGGTACGGTTCCGGTCGTACCAGCGCTCTCGGAAATACCCAGCGGGACATCAGAAAAGGTGGAAGTGATCCTTCCCAGTCTGGATAAAGATACTTCTTCCAGACCGGTGATTAGGGCTGCGGCCGTCCACATGGTATTCGCTTCACGAAGCTCTCAAGCGTTTATCAGTCCGGACCAGGTGAACGAACTTGAAAAATGGAGTGGTCGAGGCGTGCTCGAAGCCCTTGTCAGATTTGGTGTAGCCCCTGAAGTACGTATATCGAATCTTTGTGTGGATTGCAATGCTCAGATCCGAGTCCCTTGATAGAGACTGCACCCTATTTCTGGGAGTGTGTGGGACCCAATGGAACCTTCTAACCCGTCGAAGGCGTTGTTGTAAAATCCAGTTCCGAATAGTCTTTGATATCACAGAAATGTGCACTGCTTGCATGCCGCCAAATCGTGTCATACAAGGATATCCTTCTACTGGCTAAATCCCCTTTATTTCGCTCTTACGAGGTTTAGTGAAAACAATTGGATTAATTGCATGATGTCAGACCCTTTCTTATGCTAGTATCTACTCCGCAGTGAAACAGGATGAACACGCAAGGCACATTGTCCCACTACCGTCACTCGTCAAAACAAAAGCTTGCATATGCCCTCTGAGTTCCCATATTCGACTTGAAATAGCGTGGCAAGACTTGCGGCAACCATGATGATGTAGCCTCAAGATTTGCATGCGGAGCTTGGAGTTACTTTAAAGGATACATTGCTAGACCGGTTATTATCTTAGTGTGACGATCTTCTGCGATGATCGCTCGGGTGAGTGAGTGTATTGAAAGTCAAACATAAGGAACTTACGGGTTCAGTTTCATCACCGTGCTTCGCGGGAACATGATCACCGATATACGACAACTGTACCAAATTCTTCTAGTAATAATGCTTCGTCCTCAGTGATCTGGGGACAATCATCAACATGGACGCAGGCAATGCGAACGGGGTGCAAAGCCTCCTCGATAGGAATTAATGTCGATGACGTTCCATGAGAGTTCATTGTATATGGCTTCGCGGGAGAAGACGGGCCTCCTTGTGGAGACGCTACACGCGGTTTTTTCAAGGGCCGTATCTTACGGCCCAGTACCGTGGAGACAACGCTAGGCACATCCTTTTGAACTTTCGTGAGCATGCTGCTGCCTGTAGGGTGTGCACGCGCAAATACAGCTGCAAATAAGCTTTTGAACTTGAAGTCGGAGCAGCCCCAGAGTGTTATTCTTTCTAGCTTTGGGCAGACCCTAACGCCACATCCACGCGTTGCGTTGCCTTCTGCGTCCATCGCGAGACCGTATGCCTCAGCGAGCGCTTCTAGCATGCCATCCACACTAGTGCACGATATCAGCGTCAATGATAAGAGGTTCGGCATGTAACCAAGCATGATCTTCCCGTGCCCGGTAAAGACATCAAGGTGTGACAGCGTGAAATGGGTAAGGTGGAAGAGACGAGGATCCCGAAATATATAATCAAGGCGCGGGAGAGGATGTTTGTGGTCGCAATCTGGTGGGCACTTTCCGGCGTATGCAAACTCGAGTTGCTCGAGCACAGGGAAGAAGAATTGGCGCAGCGAAGAAATGAGGGAGTCGCCATCCTGGCAGCCGACGCACAGTTCCTTGAGCGTGGTCATGGATAGGATACCCGTGAGGGGCTCTGTCTGAACGTACAAATTCGATTCGATCCGCTTTGTTGGGGAACTGACGATTAGAATTTCCCATCGTTCCAATGCAGGCATGCCGAAAAAAGACATGAAGTTGTACACGTCGCGGGGATATACGTATTTCCATGTAAGATTTCTGAGTTTACGCAGTTCAAGGGGGGCTACGACGGTGAACCGATTGCCGGCCGTTTGTCCTTCGCTGCGTTCCTCAAGCACAACATCGCGAAGCGGTATGGTTTCCATAAGAACTAAATCTTGGAGTTCTGGAATGAAATTCAGGAAACTGTGCACATGGGACATTCGTAGGACGTATTGAGGAGCAAGGTTGGATCTTCGTTGAGGAAAGAAAAGCTCTAGGGTTTGCACAGATCGTAAGAGAAATGGCGCAATGACACGCGGTGGTAGTTGTTGGAGACGGAGGTAGGTGAGAACGCTTGCTGTGTCGGGGAGACTCTGTCTACTCATTTCATCCAGCGCGAGTAGTGATGTACCCATGTTATATGGGGAAAGGCTTGCGAAGGACAGATCCAAGGAGCGTAATGACTTAAACGCGTGGAGTTTATATATGAGCGCTTCGACAATGAGTCGCATACTCGCAGATGATGTGCACTCGAAGGTGATAGAGCGCACACGAGAGAGGTGAGAGCTTAACGCGTGGAGTAGAGATTCAGATGTCAGCCGCTCGTCCGCGGCAGCGTCATCGTCATCACCGTGGTATGGTGGCGGAGAGAAAGTGAGGTCGAGCAGACTAGAACCCGAGCGATTTATGAATGCGTATACCGAAGACATATAACACTTTCTGCTTCTGTAAGACACGCGCGACCACAGTATAGAAGTGGCAAGTGCGAGTTTACGCCATTCCCGACATACGTGTGATATGACGACGGGGGATGAATTGTACGCGACACCTGCTGAGATATCTGAGTCGTTATCCTCCGTCACAGAGATAAAGATTTGAATCAACAACTCCGAGGGCAGCCAGCTGATTGGATGTCTTTGGCTCTCAAGCTCCGTTATTTGAGATGCGAGTGCCACTTGCTCGGCCTTGACTGAGTCTCTGAGACGGGCCATGTCCTCCAGAATACGGACAAAGTCATGTTCACGACGCTGCAGGATAGCGATTTGAGCTTGCAAGACCTTAATCTCGTGGTCAATTGCGGCACTGTTCTTCTTAGGCATGTCGAAAACAGAATGTCGAAGGTGTGAGTTGTTCATTCATAGAACGAACAGCCTGAGACTGGGACTTATATGATTGAGCTCGTGCCAAACAAACATCCTTGGTGTGAGTTGTCGACCGCAGCAACGTTGTGGGTGGCGCGCTTTGTCCAGTCAAAGTGGTGCATTCGCAAAAGCCTGAATTAAGTACTTATCATAAAGCACGCCCTACGCTACCGCTACGGAGCTATGTAATTCATTTATCGGTTCAAAGGCAGAAGTAACGCCACACAAACTTATGCCGACTGGTACGTTTGTTCTTGCTGCAAATATCCTCGACGACCTATCGAAGACATGAATTGCAAACAGGAATATTAGTATTATTACAGTCGTTTGCAGAGCGCTGGGCCAGTCCCCAAAAAGACAACATCATTAGTCGGTAAGAACTGGAAGTCAAACCTGGGACAATCGTTCCTACCATAGGACCTACTCATAAATTCGTGGTATCTTGACCGGATATTGCAATGCAAACAACGCTAAGCACTATTTTACTTTGTGACGATTGGTCTCAGCCTGGCTAGCGTTCTACAACAGCATCGTAGGCACAACTAATAGTACTGTAACGTACTTGTGACGGTACTGCAATCAAATTTAAGAACACGTTAGACTTTTTTCCGGATACACCTGAATTCCCAAGCTGGAGTGAACGGAATGCCTTCGCTGTCGTGGACATGGTAGACCTTGGTTCGGAGAAACTTGAAGGAGGCGACGACGACATGTGACGAAGCTTCAAAGTGTCAAAGTACGGAAATTGCCGTTCATTCAGCACAAACTTTTCAGCAGAACTTCGACTTGGCGGTGTCGGGGAGAAACTGTACATCATGAAAATGTATCAACGCTTAAAATTACAGACTTAACTGTAGTTTTAAACTCTCTTCCACAATCTGAGAGCGCGCTTCATTGTCGGGTATCCCACTCATCATTTCGAATCAGTGATTAGTACTTAATTTCCGCTCTGACTCAATCAAGTGAGTACACTAGCCCACTGCGACTCCCGTTATGATGAAATGGGACTACAAAATTAAGGCTGACTTACTGCTCAGGCCTTGAAAGTGATCCGTGATCTTTTCCCAAGCGCGGTAGTCAGCTGGTCTTGCGATTTCGTCCAGATGATCATGATCATGACTCGGATGTTTGGCACGAGGGCTTGTCATACTAGAGTGTCGTACGTTACTGATTTGATTCTCTCACACAGGTAATATGAATTATGCCGTCCCCCACTGCGACGGCCATACGTAAGGGGGAGGATATTCGGCTCATAAGTATAAATACAACCCTGTCAGATGAAGCCCATACCAGCAACGATACTATCGTTCCTTCCAGTTCATTGTCATGTTCTCCTTGCTCTTGGGTGTCCTGTACACCCTAGCGCCTACAGTCTGGGGAGACGTTTCTCAGCATGCCACGTTAGGAAACAGGCTTGTTTCCAATGGCACCGGAACGCCTTACTCTCTGAATATCACAAATTGTCCAGGTGGGATTGTGATCCAAGCTTTGTGGAGTTGCCACTGACAATGGCGGGTTTCAGGATACACTTTGGGGTCGCTTCAGGAGTCTGACATTGGTCTCACTGCTCAGCTCACACTTGCTGGACCAGCGTGTAATGCTTTCGGACTAGACATCTCAGACCTCACAATTGAGGTCACTTATCAATCACAGTCTACGTACAATATTTTCCGAGTCTCTTATGTGCAGCACTAATGACTGGTTTTAGTTTGCATGTCAAAATTTATGACACTGCCAACCAACAATTCACAATCCCCGAGTCAGTGATCGAACTGCCTACAGTACCAACGATTTCCTACACGGGCAACTCCGACCTTGTATTCAACTTCGATGCAGCACCTTTTGCATTTTGGATCACGAGACGCTCTGACCCAGACATAATGCCATTATTCGACACGAGAACTTCCTCACTGCCACAGACTCCTATTCCACCTTTCAATGCATCTGATCCGAGCACAGCGTTTGATGGGTTTCCTCTTGTATTTGAAGATCAATACCTCCAGGTGTGCATACGCCATTCTGGCCCAGGCTGAGGTTGCGAAATGTGGCTTACGGTTATCAGGTTGCTTCCGCTCTGCCGTATGGCACTAACATCTACGGATTAGGGGAGGTAATTGCTAGCAGTGGATTTAGACGCGACATTGGGACAGATGGAGGCGTAGGCACCATTCAGACGCACTGGGCTCGCGATGTTGCAGATCCCATTGATCAAAACATGTAGGTCGCATGATGAAAAATAATGACCACGTGATGATTCACGATCTTGTTTAGGTATGGCTCCCACCCAATCTACGTCGAGCATAGATACAATGCGACTACCGGAAAGGCGTCTGCCTCTGGCGTTCTTCTGCTTAGGTATTCAACTGCGGTCGAAGCATGACTCTATCTGTTAACAGCATTCCTTAGTTCCGCAGGTACAGATATCTTCCTGCAGACGCCCCAGAACTCCAAGGTGTCATTAATCGAGTACCGTATGATTGGTGGAATTTTGGACTTTTACTTCTTCTCTGGTCCCTCGGATGCAGAAGTCATTGCCCAGTACGGTTCAGTCATTGGGTACCCTATGTGGCAACCAGCGTGGGGCTTTGGGTTCCACCTTTGTAGGTAATATTCTCTATATTGTGGTTGACGTTGAGGAGACTGATTGAAGCTATTCAGGTGGGGGTACCACAATATCAGTGATGACAGAGAGAACGTTGCGCAGATGCGCGCGGCAGGCATTCCCCTGGAAGGTCTGCCCCATTCTGAACACTCATTGCTCATGATCCTGACTTCGCGCTAGTTCAATGGAATGATATTGACTTGTACCACGCTTACCGCGACTTTACCACTGACCCAGTACGTTTCCCTGGGGATGAACTTCGCGCGTTCATTCAAGAATTGGTAAGTATTTCTCTACATGGTTTGGACAGTTCTCACTCTAGTGAAAGGCCGCGAATAACCAACATTGTAAATGCGCCTATAATTTTTTCCTCTCAATTTTAATCAAATTTGTCATCAGATATCCCTATTGTGGATGTAGGTATCGCTGTCACAGTGAACTCAACTGACATCGTAAGTTTGTTGACATGTTGCTATGGTCGCATGCTTCCTGACTGTATTATAATTCAGTATGATCCTTTCACGCGGGGCGTTGAAGAGTCAGTTCTTTGCGCCTATTAACGGGCTAAAACACTGAATGTATTGCAGAGATGTGTGGGTCAAGAATCCGGATGGGTCTTTGTATCTTGGTCAAGTCTGGCCTGGATACACTGTCAGTCACTCATGACTTATGGAACACTTCATACAACTGACGATTGAACATGCATTTCCAGGTCTTCCCAGACTGGTTCAGTGAAAACATACTCTCTGTATGGACTGAAGCTCTTAGAAACTGGACTGAAATGGGTGTCGAATTCTCCGGTATTTGGCTTGACATGAACGAGCCAAGTTCATTCTGTAGTGACTCCTGGTAAGGCGAGCTTGTGCGTGTTCGGTTTGAAGCTGACTGGCGAGAAGCGGGACCGGTGCGAATTACTCTGCCCTTCCTGCCCTGAGCGTGGCTGGCACGGTCGTCACAGGATATCCTGAGTGGTAAAGCGATTTTTTTGAGCTGAAGTGCTGAATGTTACTCATGATGATCGATGAAGCTATGATGAGACCATATGGGGACCCAGTGGGAACATGACTATCAATGGCACCTCTACAAATTCATGCACAGCAAGTCCAGCCACTACGGCCGTGGTTGAAAGACGCGGCGTTGGCGCTGGTAATGAGCAAGGCGTCAATCTCAACAGCCCGCCATATGCCATCCATAATGGTAAGTTCCACTTGTCCTATACTACGGTTTCGATCTGACTCGGAATAAAGCTATTGGACCTCTTCACACCAATACTATGGCGACGAACGCGACCCACTTCGGCGGATATGCAGAGCTCGATGTGCACAATATGTTTGGATTCATGGAAGAAAAGACGACGCACCTTGCGATTCAATCTATCATCCCTGGAAAGCGCCCGTTCTTGATTAGCAGATCAACCTTCCCCTCTTCTGGAAAATGGACTGGCCATTGGGTATTTTGAATCCATTTGACGGGATAGGACAGGATATTGACGTCTCTGATAGCTTGGTGACAACTACAGCAAGTGGCAGTACATGTATCTCAACATTCAGGGCGTTCTGCAGTTCCAAATCTACCAAATTCCGATGGTTGGCGCTGACACTTGTGGATTCAGTCAGTATCTTCCGGGTGTAAATCGGCGTACGATTAACCATCTCAACAGACGACAACACTGACGAGGAGTTATGCAACCGTTGGATGCAGCTCTCGGCATTCGTTCCCTTCTACAGGAACCACAATACTTATGCTGCCCTTCCTCAAGAGCCTTACCGCTGGGAAAGTGTAGCAAACGCATCCCGCATCGCCATCGCTGCTAGATACTCTCTACTCCCGTACTGGGTAAGTGTGTATGAACGTTTTCTAGTGATGAAGAGGTTGACAGTAGACATATAAAAGTACACACTTTTTGCCAACGCTTCTATGGCTGGTCTTCCGCCTGTCAGGGCGTTGTTTTACGAGTTCCCTGACGAACCTGAGCTTTTCACAGTGGACAGGCAATGGCTCGTTGGAAGTGACATTCTCGTGACTCCAGTACTGACTCCAGGAGCTACCACCGTCGACGGTAACAGTCCAAACCTCTCCAATAACGTCCCTGATTGACACACTGTCTTGCAGGTATCTTCCCAGGTCGCGGTAGCGTCATCTGGCGCGACTGGTATACACACGCCACCGTGAATGCTACATCTGGAGGAAACACAACGTTAGACGCCCCCATAAGTCACATCAACGTCCACATCCGCGACAACTCCGCTCTATTGCTGCACCAAGAGCCCGGGTACACGATCTACGAGACTCGCGAAGGCCCCTATTCGCTGCTCGTGTCTCTCAACGCAGCAGGCACGGCATTTGGTACTGCATATGTGGATGATGGGATTAGTTTTCCACCTGGGCCAAGTCGGAACCTCACATTCCAGGCTTCGGAATACACACTCAATATTGCAAGTGATGGAGAATACACGATTTTACAGAAGTTGGAGACGATCACTGTGCTTGGCGTGCAGAAGCCTACCCAGGTTGAATTCCAGGGATCATCGGTTAGCAACTGGACTTATAAGGAAGCTACTGAAGAGTTGGTGGTGTCGAATGCGTCCGTCGACCTTAATGGTCAGTTTACCTTAGCGTGGAAGTAGTTGTTCTTTCGCGTGAACATAAGCGTACTATAGGACTATCATTGGTTTTGGATAGTCGCCCGACGTCATTGAGTGGTCCATCCCCGGAGGGGAGAAGATCCTGTAAGCTCACGTGTCTAGATTGTGCAAATATTGGATGTGTAAGGCACCATTTATCTTCAGTAGTTGACGGTCCGTCCAGGGGAGACTAACAACGGAATTTACGAGGAATGGTGAATATAGTCCATATCGACTTCCGATTCCCGAGGGTAAGTATGTGCATGTTGTGTTGCCGAGATCACCTTGACAAGGCCTGAAGATAGATTACTCGTCATGGGCAGCCAGTCGTTGTCGGCGACTCTCCCAAATAAAATCTTAGCAGGTGTCGGCCAAGGTAGTGTATATAGATTTCAGTGAACTTTTAGGGTGTGATAAGAAGGTTTCTTCAAACCTGTACTCCACGAAAACTGATTTCTGATTTGGTAACAACTACTTAGTTAGACCCTCGAGAATCTATCCGCGAGGCGAAATTCAAGGTGTGATCGTAGAAAAAATGGATGACCTGGCAGGTTTCGAATCTGTTTGCGGCAACCACTTGGCTACTGGGACAGTTAGAATGAACCGCAAAAGAATAGTCATGCGTGAACTTGCAAGCGTGATAACAACATAGCAAGTTTGTAGGCGATCGCTTCTTGGACCTGAACCAAGTGGCACCTCGACTAGGACCCCGAAAAACCAACCGAGGCCCTGCGCTCAACAGCGTTCCCGACGCCCAAAGGGCGCCACCCAGCTACTCACATCAAACCCACCTAACCTCAGAAAATCCAAAACAGTCCCCAGAAGGTCTGACATGGCTCCATCAGGATCCACAAGCCCGACAGCCCCAGTGGTGGGCAACACTCGTCTCAGAAAAACAACAGCAAACAAACCGCTACTCGCCTCCAGCAAGTCAATCGAAGAACACATAGAAGGTACAAGTATAAGAACAGATATAACTAACATAATCACAGCAAAGAAGCTCCTAAACACGCATGGCCTAGTTCTCCCAACAGCAGGAACTATGCTCACGCAAATAGTAACAGCAATCTTCGAATTCAGCGCCTCGGCAGGTCTAGGATCTACCCACGCCGAGATACTCAGGGCTATTGCCATGGTTTTGTATGACGCGGAACGCGCGATGGACATGACCAACATCATCAACAAGATCGAAACACTCATAGGCGGCCCCCTAACAATCATGGTAGAGAAGGCTGAGGAATTAGCGCAATCAACAGACAAGCATAAAGAGGCACTAGAGGAGGCAGTAAAAGAGGTGCGTACTAATCTTAGTGAATCACTTGAGGGAATAGATAAGGCCACAAAGAGCGCAACGCAAGCGATTCAGAATCATACCAACGCAGAGGCAGTACTCAACGGGTCTGAAGGACCTAGATCCTATGCAGCGGCAGCGAAAGCGCCGATCCCTGGCCCACTAACGAAACTTCTTTCATGCAACGAAGGTCAAACGAGACAGATTTTGATAGATAGAAGATCACTCTTCATGCCTAAGGACGCCACCACACAGCTCACAGAGGCACAGTTGGTCACCAAGGCAAAACTAGCCATCGAAATGATGAACAAGGACGACATCCCAACTCCGGACGACCTCACCTTCGTATCAGCACGCAAACTCCCTCACGGGGGCATCATATACGAACTCAACTCCAAGGAGTCAACGGAATGGTTCAACATCCCAACAAATCGCAGCAACTTCTTGGAACGATTCGGCTCCAACGTCACCATCAAAGACCGCACGTTCCACGTCCTGATGGAAAACGTCCCGATCTCGTTCGTCCCAGAATCTAATGCAGCCATAGACGACATCGAGAAGAAGGCTGCTTTCGCCCCAAAAACCATCCTGAAGGCTAAGTACATCAAACCAATAGCGAGACACAACCCGAACCAGAGAACAGCTCACATTATACTAACCCTCAATTCTAGGGAGAGCGCGAATCACGCCATCAAATTCGGGTTATCGGTAGCCAGCAAAAGAGTATATGGACGCAAACTTCTACCAGAACCATCAAGATGTCTCAAGTGCCACTCCTTCGACGGCAACCACATGGCAACAGACTGCCCCAAGGATATTGACACATGCGGAACGTGTGGAGAACAACATCGCACAGCAATGTGCAAGGTAGACGACCCCAACAACTACTACTGCACTAACTGTGAAATCAAGGGACACGCAGCATGGAGCCGAGTGTGCCCGACATTCCTAAGCAAGTGGGAAGCACACAAGAGACGCAACGACGAATCAAGATACCGATTCTACCCAACGGAGGACCCACTTACCTGGGAAAAGATAGACGAACAGCCCAATGAGTGGAACGAATATCAGCAAGAAGGTAACGGTGATCACACAAACCTAACTAACCAGAATCCCCCCCACCTCAGCAAAACAGAACGAGAGAAGCAAGACCAATGAAAGCAAGACTCAATCAACCGCAGCGCCCAAGATTCCCCAACAACATCCCATTAGGAAGTCAATCGCGTCTCACAGATATGTGGACACAGCAAGAAAACGCGCCAGACACCCAACCTCAATGCTCTCATTCTGCTGCCTCAAGAGACTCTTTCTTCTCAACACTCAACTACACGCAAGACAGCAACGCGGCCAGCGGCTGGGACTAATGCAGCAAGAACCAACAACACAACACCAACAGAGAACAGACTTCAAAATATGGCAGCAGAACCTTCGCAAATCCTCCAACGCATGGGAACATCTCCTGAAGAACCTCAATCCCGACAACTTCGACATGGCATGTATACAAGAACCTTTTCTCAACCCTGTGAATCTCGCTAACGCCTCTAGCCTCCGACGCTATTGGGATGTGGTATACCCAACCGGCCACCACACGAATCAAAACCGAACGCAAGTGATAATGCTGATCAACAAGAAGATCTCCAAGAACAAATGGCACGCTATCCCAATCCAATCGACGAACGTCATGGCCATAGAATTATCGGGAGACTTCGGAAAGGTGCGTTTCTATAATATATATAACCCCTGCGACCACGACGGCACCCTGCATTTCCTCGAAAGACATATGCAAACGGAACATAACGCACGTCGGGCAAACCCTCAACAACTCGCTCAAGGCGAGGAGGAAGTAAATACTGAACATATAATTTGGCTAGGCGACTTCAACCGGCACCACCCAATGTGGGAGCTAACTTCAAACAGTCACCTATTCACTGCAGCGAACCTCGACGCCGCAGGTGTACTAATAAATCTTCTAGCGCTGTACAATTTAATCCAAGTACTACCCCCGGGAATCGCCACACTGGAAGCATCATCCACGAAGAACCTCACAAGACCCGACAACGTCTTCTGCTCAGCCCAACTCCAACACGCTTTCACGGCATGCAACGTTGAGTACCACCTAAGACCAGTCATCACTGACCACTTTCCGATCATTAGCTTGCTAGAATTGCAACCAGAACGCATCAACTGTATACCGCGCCACAATTACAGAGAAGCAGACTGGGACGAAATAAATGAGGCACTAGCAGCGGATCTCAGCACCATCCCCCCACCAACTGAGATCATGACGAAAGTTCAATTCGAGGAGGCCTTCGACAACCTCACTTCAATCATCGCGAAGGTAGTAGATGCAAAGGTGCCGAAATCGAAACCATCACCCTACGCAAAACGATGGTGGTCAAAAAGCCTGGATATAGAACGAAAGGAAGTACATAAATTAGGCCGCAAATCGAGAGCTAAACTAGTGTATAGAAACGACCCAATCCACGAACAGTATCGCAAAGCGCGCAACGCCTTCTCAGAAAGCATCAGAAAGGCAAAGAAATCTCACTGGACCGCCTGGCTGGAAACGATGACCCCAGCCGGGGTATGGAATTTTCACCACTACGCAGCAAGCAACCCAGAAGATCAAATGCACACAAGAATCGCCACGCTCAAGGACCCAGAACGCAATCATCAAAACTCAACCCAAACCAACGACAGGAAAAGCGAGCTCTTATATGAGGTCTTCTTCAAACCCCCCCCGGCCAATGAGCACGTAGACCCTAATTATATTTACCCTCCTCCCGTTTGTGAGTTTACACTGATAACGAATGAACAGATAGACAGAGCGATAGCAAAGCTCTCCCCGCACAAAGCCCCTGGACCGAATGGAATAAGTTACTGCGTCTTCACCCACTGCGCAGCGCAGCTAGTCCCATTTATGGGACCGATATTTCGAGCGACCTTTACATTAGAAATATACCCGGACCAGTGGAAGAAGTCATCAACCATAGTACTGCGCAAACCCGGCAGACCGGACTACAGTCTCCCCAAGGCGTACAGACCGATAACGCTGCTGGACACCATGGCCAAAATACTATCCTCATGCGTGGCAGACGACCTCACCTATATAGCCGAAAGACACGATCTCTTAGCAGCAACGCACTTTGGGGGAAGACCAGGACGCTCGACCACAGATTCCCTGCACTTACTAACGAAGTTCATTACTGACGCTTGGGCCTCAAGGGAAAATTTTGTTTCCATGTTGTTCCTGGATGTTAAAGCCGCTTTTCCCAGTGTCGTGGTCAACAAACTCCTCCACAACCTCAAGAAATCAGGAATACCTCAAGAATACATCGATTGGTACAGGAGAAGATTAGACGGAAGATCAACATCTCTAATCTTTGACGATTTTCAATCGGAATCATTCCAGGTCAAAGGTGGTGTCGATCAAGGCTGTCCCTTATCCCCACTTGCATTCATCTTCTACAATACTGACCTACTAAGAGTCGCAGATCCAAGACCCCGCAAGGGAGAACTCAGCTTAGGATTCATAGACGATGTCGCTTTAATAGCGAAAGGTGAGTCATACGAAGAGGCGAACACTAAGCTAACTAGAATGATGGAGAAGAGAGGAGGCGCGCTACAATGGAGTGAGGAGCATCACGCGGAATTCGAGCTAGACAAAACGGCACTGGTATGTCTCGCAAGAAAGCGCGTGCAAAGTGTCACGGACCCACACAAAACAATCCCTGCGCCAAAACCTGCAATCGCCATTCGAAATCACACAATACAACCATCGAGCTCGCACAAATTTCTAGGAGTAATAATAGACGAGAACCTTAACTTCAAGGAACATGCAGCCCACGCCCTGGCAAAAGGCACAAAGTACATCCTGGCCTGCAACAGGATGATCCGACCCACGAAGGGCATCAAAAGTCGACTAATGAAGAGACTATACGAGGGAGTAGTCATTCCTAAAATGTTATATGCAGCTGATGTCTGGTGCGCAGGACTGGTAGCAAAGGGCAAAGGAAAGAAGCTAAATGGACGAGGGGCTCGAGGATTCGCGTCGCAAATGGCAAGGGTGCAGAGAATGGCAACCCTGATGATAACGGGCGGAATGAGATCCACTGCTACAGATATCCTAGACGCGCACGCTAACATACTTCCCTTTCAACAGACACTACGCAAGATATGCCTCAAATCGACCCTCAGAATGACCTCACTCCCAGACTCTCACCCGCTAGCCAGAGACATCAAGATGGCCTACAACTACGGGAATGCACGCAACTTTGCCAAACCAAAGCGCCACCCATCCCCGCTTCACAAGCTAATGTACGAATTCAAGGTCAACCCAGCTCGAATGGAGAAGATCCACCCAATCCGCCACAATCCAAAGTGGAAGCCGGACGTCGAATTACAGATAGCGAGGAAGAAGAAGGAAGCAGCCGACGAAGATGAGCTGGCGAGGGAAGAGATCCGAGTATACTCAGACGGTTCGGCCATAGATGGAGGAGTAGGGGCAGCGGCCATTCTCATGCGAGACGGAGAGGTAAAAGACGAACTAAGGTTTTATCTGGGGAAGGATAGCGAGCACACGGTATATGAGGGAGAGCTAGTGGGGATGATTCTAGCGGTGGAGCTGATTAGAAGAGCAGGAGGGGGAGAATCAATGGCACTGGGGGTGGACAACCAGGCGGCAATTCGCGCAACGAAAGCATTCAATTCGCAACCCGGACATCACCTAATGGACACCTTCCACGACAGTCTCCGTGAAATCATCCCAGACAACAATGGCAAAAGGCTGGTGGTGAGATGGACGCCAGGCCATGTAGGAATACCGGGGAACGAGAAGGCAGATGAGAGGGCAAAAAGGGCAGCAAGGAAAGACGTCTCGGAGGGGAGACTTCTCCCAAAGTCTCTAAGGACGGCAGCGAAGGATCCCATCACGCTACCAATCAGCAAATCGTCCACACTCCAGCAGTTTCGAGAGCGAATCAAGGAAGAAGCAGCAAAGGTCATGCACCTTTCCCCCCGTTTCGCTGCCTTACAGACCATAGACCCAACCGCTCCGTCGAAACACTTCGCAGGACTCATTGATCAATTCCCGCGTCGTCACAGCTCGCTTCTCTTCCAGCTCAGAACAGGACACATTCCTCTCAACAAACACCTACACCGTATAGCGAAGTCAGAAACAGCAACATGCCAACAATGCAACGAAGGAAACGAGTCAGTCCATCACTTCCTTCTCACCTGCCCAGCATACACCAGACAACGCAACATACTCAGACAAGAACTAGGAACGAGAGCGCACCATGTGAAGCACATTCTCAATGACGCTGAATGTCTAAAGTCACTGTTCACATTCATAGCCAAAACGAAAAGATTCGAGCCAACCTTCGGAGACGTATCACCACCAAAGGACAAGAACGACAAAAACAGCTAGACGCACCCCAATCCCTGTAACAACCCCCCTTTCACCTTAAGCTGGTGTTAACGTCCGCGCCTCGGCCAGGACCATTGAACACGACCCAACATCCACGGACACGCACATATGCATCAATTAGAGTAAATACCGCATGTAATGTCTATCATAGGGCTCCGCCCCAACGGACACAAAACAAGGATTCAAAAAAAAAAAAAAAAAAGTTTGTAGGCAGGTATCAAATATGCACTGTACAGGAGGGACGTATTTCGAATATATTATGATCGCAGCGAGATGTTGCCTGGCATAGAACAGCATCAACATGTCAGCAAAAACGGGCAATGGTTCTTCCGTTTTGACAACTTAAACGAAGGTTTGTGCGTGTGTCAAACGCTCCAGCTGAACGCTATTTGCATGACACTGGCCCAGAGAGCGGGAGGGCGTATGGGGCAATGCCGCAACATATGTAGAGCGGTACCCAATGACTGTGACCGCGGTCGGTTCATTCGACAAATTCGCGAACATTTGGACTGAGACAGAGTGGGGTACGTCGGAGAAGAACCCATGAGGGGTCAACGAAGATGTTTTATCGAGTGTCATCATTTAGAAGTTCATGGTTGATCCACGCGAGTCCAATCGTTTGAACCTCATGGTGGAAACGCCATCGAAAACGTACTCAGTTTCACACAGAAGTGAAACGCGCTACCCTGACAGAAGTCTTGTGAATGTCGATTTGGTCGGCTGGAGTTGTCTCAAGTCATCGTTCCTTCTATTACTAGTTTCCCACAAGTCAGATATTGAGATCTAAGAGAACTCGATAACGGACCGTCCACCGCTTTTCTGCGACCTGATGCCGAGGTCTATGCATCGAGACAAGTTTTTGGGACGATGATAGATTGCAGTACATAGGATATCTGGTTTGTAAACAAAAAAACTGAAAGTAAGCCTTTCGGCGAAAAAAATCGCAAGTTTTTTTTGGCCCGAGACATCATCTAGAACGAAAGGGATGTCTAACGAGAGCCACGAGGTAAGGTGCTAGCATATTGCTCCAACAATAAACAAAAGCGGCTAAGTGAATTTTCTAGATTCTGGCCTATCGATATGAAGATAGCTGTAAGTCAGATTCTTACTTATCGATATGCTTGACGAGTGGTGACCGAGGTCTTGATCTCTACCAAGAGTGTTGCACCTCATTCGTTTTAAGATTCGGTGGTCAAACTATAAAAAGAGGAATGGAGCAGGGTCGGAGCAGGGTGAGGTGGAGAGTTTCGGTGTCAGCCGTGGACAACAAAAAACGACAACTATCCGGTTCGGATGTCGTTCAGCAACAGTTCAGGACAAATAACTAAGGACTCGAACCGTATTAGTTGACTTTGGAGAAGAGCGAAATGCAGAATAGGCTCCTACCACACGATTCGAAACTTGAATGAGATTGATTCCAAGCCACGTGTAGGATGGTCCCCTACCTTGAAGTAAATATAGTGGATTATGTGTGGAACCGTGACTGTGTAGTATGAGCCAGTGGTCCATCAGTGAGATTTAGCAGAAGTTAACAATGTGCGTCTCATAATACGAAGTCCTGGCGCCTCGTACTTACACAAGAATACTGATAGCATAGGCACAGACCACTGTTGCTGCCTGCCTCGAGATACTTTGCAATAAGCTCGAGGTTGGGTTCAGGCCGGTACTGTTCCTTTTTCACCTGGGTGCAGTATTGTTGATAGAAGATTGTAGATCATCCGCCGGAACCGGGACACCGTGTAGCTTGGAATCTGACACGGGATGTTAACAGTTTATCAACAAGAAGCTAAATGAAGAAACAGACTAACAGTCATTTGACTTGTAGCTTAAAGTTAGATGCGCAATGTAGAAAATTGTGACACCACGAGAGGAGAAAACTTTGCCTACCGTTTTTCTGGCATATTTGATCTCAACTTCATCTTGTTCTCCATCTCCATTGGCCCCGAACTTAGCAAGTCCAAGTACATTTTGGCCACGCGCGATCTGTATGAGTCAAAGGGTATTCTTCCAAGGATCGAGGGCAATCCCATCATCCGAACACCGAACCTGTTCAGTGGACGAGGACAGCGGAATGAGCGATGCAGACTTCGATTGCTATGCCCGCACAACAAAGATCCTGAAAATTGTGATCGAGCTGCGAAAGTCGGGAGAACCACTAAAAATATTCTTGTTGTTCAGGATGGTCAAGTATGTGAGCAAGGCACGTAAGTATGAGACTGTTAGGCTAGTCGCATAGCCAGATCAGAAGTTCTCGTTCAAAATGTCGCAATCACTTTTGTATAGAGAGAATAGCATTTTGAGAGAATGTTTGCAGGTGGTCACGCAATGATGACAAGGTCATCGTCGGCGATGGCTAAGTTCTATCCTATCACTCTTTCCCAACCACCTCTTCTAATTACTACCTTGTTAAATGCGTCTGACTCCTGGATGAGTTTGACTAGTACCCCTTCTCTCTACCTGGGATCAGGCCGGCCATCAGAGAGCTGCTAGAATCTTGAGTCCTTCAGGGTACGTTGCGTTAATAGTGGGGTCTTTCCTTCGCTTCATGCCGCATTATTTGCCCACAGAAAGTCATCCCTGGCCTTGTAGTGATATGAGAAAAACTTTCTCGCCATGTAGTCCTCTGATCAACGCTCAAGTTGGAACAATTCCAAGTCACCTGGATCTGTATATGATGATCACTGCATGTATTCATCACTGCCAGCCAAAGTGGAACCATTAATAGGATCTGTAATATTACGATGTTCGTGTGCCATTGGAATTGATGACATTGTCGAGGCAGACCTCATCACGTAGGTCGTAAGCATTCGTAAAGCGTTCATTATGCGGCAACATCAAATTTTAATTTCACAGGCAGGCAGGGACTTTGGACATCCGAAGTTCCATTCCAATGGCCACACGTAAGATGCAAGGGCTCGTGTATTTAAGTATAAATACAAACCCACCACATATTCCCCATCTGCAGCGGATTCCTTCTCTCAGTCGACCTCATGTTTTCTTTGCTGTTGGGTGCCCTGTATGCTTTGGCACCTACAGTTTCGGGAGCAGCCTCAACTACTGGTCGGCGCACCGCACTAGGAAACAACCCCAATTTTGATGGCACCGCAACGCCTTACTCAATGAATGTCACAGACTGCCCAGGTTGGAGTGCGTTTTAATGTCTTGGGAGTTAACATTGACGATGGCGGAGTTCAGGATACATTCTGGGGTCGCTTCAGGAGTCTGACATTGGTCTCACTGCTCGGCTCACACTTGCTGGACCAGCATGCAATGCTTTTGGACTCGATATCTCAGACCTAACCATCGAAGTTATGTACCAGTCACAGTCCACGTATGTCGCTTCTGGAGCCTTTTTGATGCAGTGGTAATGGTTGATTTTAGGTTACATGTTAAGATCTATGACACTGCCAACCAACAATTCACAATCCCCGAGTCAGTGATCGCACGGCCTGCCGCGCCAACGACATCCTACACGAGTAGCTCTGACCTGGTATTCAACTACGATACAACGCCTTTCGCATTTTGGATCACGAGACGCTCAGACCCGGACGCAATGCCATTGTTTGACACGAGAACTTCATCGCTGCCACCCACTCCTATTCCGCCTTTCAATACATCTGACCCAAGAACAGCATTCGATGGTTTTCCTCTTGTATTCGAAGATCAATATCTCCAGGTCTGTATCTGTCACTCCCAATGTAAGTCTGGCTTACGATTACCAGGTTGCTTCTGCACTGCCGTATGGCACTAATATCTACGGTTTGGGCGAAGTCATTGCCAGTAGTGGATTTAGACGCGACATCGGAACAGATGGAGGCGTGGGCACCATTCAAACGCAATGGAGTCTGGGACTTTCGGATCCTATTGATCAGAACTTGTAAGTTGCATGACTAGAAATCAGTCTCATGTGACGATATGCGGGTTGGTCAGGTATGGTTCCCATCCAATCTACGTTGAACATCGGTACAATGCGACTACCGGAAAGGCGTCTGCCTCTGGCGTTCTTCTGCTCAGGTATTCAACTGCAGCCGAATCTTGACTCTATCTGTTAATAGCATTACTTAGCTCCGCAGGTTCAGATATCTTCCTGCAGACGCCCCCGAACTCCAAGGTATCATTAATCGAGTATCGCATAGTTGGTGGTATCCTGGACTTTTACTTCTTCTCTGGTCCCTCGGATGCAGAAGTCATTGCCCAGTATGGTTCGGTCGTCGGGTACCCTATGTGGCAACCAGCGTGGGGCTTTGGGTTCCACCTTTGTAGGTAATGTTCTCTATAATGTGGTTGGCGTTAAGGAGACTTGTTGAAGTCGTTCAGATGGGGATATCACAATATCAGTGAGGACAGAGAGAATGTCGCACAGATGCGTGCTGCGGGCATTCCCCTGGAAGGTTTGTCACCTTTTGGTGGGACTCATCGCTTCTAATCCTCACTTGGAAATGCAGTCCAATGGAACGACATCGACTTGTACCACGCTTACCGTGACTTCACTACTGACCCGGTAAGTTTCCCTGGTGATCAAGTTCGTGAGTTCATCCAGGAATTGGTGAGTGTTTCTCGGGATAGCCTACCGGACGCATTATATCTGACTTGCGTGACAGGCTGCAAATCATCAACATTGTAAATGAGCTTGTGATAGTCCACTACCAGGGTTGATTGAACAGCTTTTCAGATATCCCTATTGTCGACGCGGCTATCGCTGTCACGAGGAATTCAACTGATGTTGTAAGTCTCCGAATATGTCGTGATCGCATGCTTCCTGACCATATGTCAATTCAGTATGATCCTTTCACACGGGGTGTTGAGGAGTGAGTCTTGCCATTCTGGTGGTGATCCCCGACCATGACCACGCTGTAGGGATGTGTGGATCAAGAATCCAGATGGGTCTCTATACATCGCCGAAGTCTGGCCCGGCTACACTGTCCGTCACTCCTGACTTACAGAATCTCTCTTCGGTCGATCAATTTACATGCTTTCTAGGTTTTCCCGGACTGGTTTAGCGAAAATATGCTTTCTGTATGGACTGAGTGTCTCAATAATTGGTCGGACATGGGTGTGGAATTCTCTGGTATTTGGCTGGACATGAATGAGCCAAGCACGTTCTGTAGCTACTCCTGGTACGGAAAGCTTTTGTTCATGTGTCGCCTTAAGCTGATTGGCGAGAAGCGGGACTGGCGCGAACTTCTCTTCTGTCGGTCCCCTGACCGATGTCAGCACGGTGGTCATCGGATATCCTGAATGGTATGGTAGTCGGGGAGTTTTCAAGGCGCTAAATCTTGCTAACTTTGAGGAAGTTACAATGAAACGCTCTGGGGACCTAGTGGGAACATGACCATTAATGGTACCTCTACAAATTCATGTACCACCAACTCGACCGCTGTCACGATGATAGAAAAGCGGGGTGTTGGTGCAGGTAGCGAGGAAGGTGTTGATCTCAACAGCCCGCCATATGCCATACATAATGGTAAAATTCAATTTTTATATATTACTACTGGGATACGAGTCTGATTTCCTTGGAACGCAGCGGCCGGATCCCTTAACCAGCACTCCCTGGCGACGAACGCCACGCACTCCGGCGGATATGTGGACCTCGACGTACATAATATGTTCGGACTGATGGAGGAAAAAGCGACACACCTTGCTATTCAATCAATCTTACCTGAAAAGCGACCATTCCTGATCAGCAGATCAACCTTCCCTTCTGCGGGAAAATGGACTGGTCATTGGGTATTTTGAATCCACTCGGCTGAATTAGACGCAATGTTGACTTTTTAAATAGCTTGGTGACAACTTCAGCAAGTGGCAGTACATGCATCTCAACATTCAAGGTGTTCTGCAGTTCCAGATCTACCAAATTCCGATGGTTGGCGCTGACACCTGTGGATTCAGTAAGTATCTTTCGGATTTGGATCAGCGTCTGGTTAACTATCTAAATAGACGACAACACTGATGAGGAGTTATGCAATCGTTGGATGCAACTCTCGGCATTCGTTCCCTTCTATAGGAACCACAACACGAATGGTGCTCTCCCTCAAGAGCCTTACCGGTGGGAAAGCGTAGCAAACGCATCCCGCATCGCCATCACTGCTAGATACGCCCTACTGCCGTACTGGGTCAGTGTGTCCGCTTTCAAATGTTCATGAGGCTGACTGTAAACATACACAAGTACACGCTCTTTGCTAACTCTTCTATGGCTGGTCTTCCGCCTGTCAGGGCGTTGTTTTATGAGTTCCCTGATGAGCCTGAGCTATTTACCGTAGATAGGCAATGGCTCGTTGGAAGTGACATTCTCGTAACTCCCGTGCTAACTCCTGGAGTTTCGACTGTAGAGGGTAAACGAATAACTCTCATAACAATGACTGCCACTGATGTTCTACCCCAGGTATCTTTCCCGGTCGCGGTAGCGTAATCTGGCGTGACTGGTACACGCACGCCGCCGTAAACGCTACGTCTGGAGGAAATACAACGTTAGATGCCCCCATCAGTCACATCAACGTCCACATCCGCGACAACTCAGCTCTATTATTGCACCAAGAACCCGGGTACACGATCTACGAGACTCGCGAAGGCCCCTATTTGTTGCTCGTGTCCCTCAACACAGCAGGCACTGCATTTGGCACTGCGTATGTGGACGATGGGATCAGTTTCCCGCCTGGACCGAGTCGGAGCCTCACGTTCCATGCTGCTGAAGGCTCGCTCACGATTGATAGCAAGGGGGAATATCAGATCCTGCAAATGTTGGAGACGATTACTGTGCTTGGTGTACAGGAGCCTACCCAAGTCTTATTTCAGGGATCACCTGTTGAAGGGTGGACTTATAAGGAGGCCACCGAAGAGTTGGTGGTATCGAACACCTCTGTCAACCTTAATATGCAGGCGACTTTGGTGTGGAGGTAGCTTTTCTACGGTGTCACAGCATTCCTGGACTATTGGAATCTAGACAGATCGCGCAGTGCGTGATTATAAGAGCTGTTTTCGGAACGACCAAAATTGGAGCATGACACGTAAACTTGGATCCCAGCTACAAAGACCTCTAAATATTATCATGGATTTCCGAATCTATATGAAATCGCTAGAAATATTAGAGGTCTACAGCAAGTCTGCAGTATATGTGTGCGGATATCCGATAAGTAGCCGGAATCGATCCGAATGGGAACAAGTCGGGATTGGAGAAGAAGAACGTTCTATACACAGCACCCAACAGCAAAACACGCCCAGTACATGAGTACTGAGTGACTGCTGTCAAGTGACAAGTAATGAAAAAAACCACCTAAAATATTTTAATTTTGGACAGTCTCCAATAGCCTCGACTGCCACAATCTTATCTACGAACTTTTATCTTCTTCGGACTTTGAATGAGCAGTAGTCTAGGCCTATAGGAGTGTTGACAACCCCGAACCAGCTTTTGACAACCCTACAACTTTCTTGCAAACACCTTTTTTTGGATTGCTGCTCAGCAAATTGACCACCAAGACATGCTGACCAGTTCTCGTGTTTCATCTCTCACTTCACAGGTCGCTAAGCAGGCCGTTCGGGTTGCTGGTCAACGTAAAGCTGCCCTTAGCGTAGTCAAACGTCGCGGAAATGTGTCTGTTAGGTCTATGCAATCGGTAGCCCAGACTGATAGGGTACGTTGAAAATATGAATGTGCAATACCATTTTTTGACTATACTATATACACAGGATACAATAACTAGACTTTTGTACTCCATTGGAACCAAGCGAGAGGTCGAGCGACACCTCCGTATATTTTCCTCTTCTTCGCATCCGTCGCAACCTGCCAAGTTCGCCGTTATCAAGGTCGGAGGAGCTGTGTTGGATCAAATAGATGACCTGGCTCTCAGCCTGAGCTTCTTGTATCGTGTTGGCCTCTACCCTGTAGTACTTCACGGTGCAGGACCACAGCTGAACGGTATCATCGAGTCCGAAGGCGTCATTCCGGATTATATTGATGGAATTCGTGTCACTGGTACGATGTTCGAGTCATTATTCTTGGGTTTTGATGGCCAATATCTTTTCAGATGCGAAAACCCTGCAAATTGCCCGTCGAGTGTTTCTCGAACAAAACCTAAAGCTTGTCGGTGCACTAGAGAAACTAGGCACTCGTGCTCGCCCTATCACCTCTGGCGTATTCACCGCCGATTACCTCGACAAAGAGAAATACAGACTTGTCGGAAATATCACCCGTGTTGATAAGCGTCCTATCGAGGCATCCATCAGGGCAGGCGCACTGCCCATTCTGACCAGCTTAGCCGAGACACCTGACGGCCAGATTCTGAATGTTAACGCTGACATTGCCGCTGGAGAACTTGCCAAGGAGCTTGAGCCTATGAAGATTGTCTTCCTGAATGAGAAGGGTGGCATGTTCCATGGTGTCACAGGCGAAAAGTTGGACGTCATCAATCTAGATGAGGTACATTCCACCTGACATTAAAATATCGCCAGTACACTAATTATATTTGTAGGAGTATGAGGATCTCATGAAGGAACCGTGGGTCAAGTACGGCACCAAGCTCAAGCTGCGTGAATTCAAGGAGCTCCTTGACCACCTACCCCGCTCCTCGTCTGTCGCTGTCATCTCTGCCGACAATTTGCAGAGGGAGCTGTTTACCGACAGCGGTGCTGGTACCCTAATCCGCCGCGGTTACCGGCTCTTCAAACACAACAGCATCGAAAGTGTCGGCGCTGATCGCTTCCGCCAAGTCATTCACGATCGTGATCCTGAGGTACAATCCGGCGTCTCCAGCGTCACTAGTGTCCTTAGCGACCTCCAAAAGACGCCTTACACCATTTATGGTGACGAGCCCCTCGACGCGGTCGCCATTGTCACCCACCCTGAAGGTGAAGTGCCAATCATGACGAAGCTTCTCGCCTCTCGCAGTGGAGTTCTCAACAATGTCGTTGATAACGTTTTCAATGCTATCAAAAAAGACCACCGCAAGCTCTTTTGGACTGCGAAGGTCGACGATGACAACCGTTCCTGGCACTTTGAGCGCGCTGACGGAAGCTTCACGCGTGCTGGCAAGAGCTTGTTCTGGTATGGTGTGCAGGATGTTGCTGAGGTGCAGAAAATTGTCAAGGATTTCGAGGCCAAAGGCAGGCTTGAAAGGGCATACTTGCCTGTAGGACCGTCTGCTCCCCCTCAACGTGCGTCTCCTGGTGCTACCAGGTCTTATTCTACCCTTGCCCGTCGTCAAGTGCCTTCCGGCTCTCGGGGGTATGCAACTGCTACCACTTCGCAGCCCACATCTGCTGAGCCCAAACGCCTCGCCTTGATTGGAGCGCGTGGGTACACAGGACAAGCCCTTGCAACCCTTCTTTCCGGCCACCCCTACATCGATCTCACGCATGTTTCGTCTCGGCAGCTGGCAGGATACCCTCTACAGGGATACACAAAGTCTTCGATCACGCACAGCAATTTGTCTGTCGAGGATGTTGAGCAAATGGAAAAGGACGGGGAAGTTGATGCGTGGGTCATGGCTCTCCCCAATGGTGTCTGCAAGCCATTTGTTGATGCTATTGATCGTGGCGCAAAGGTGCGCAGTTCCGGCGAATCCAGTGTCATTGTCGACCTGAGCGCGGACTATCGTTTTGAATCCGGTTGGAAGTATGGGTTGCCTGGTGAGGCGTCTGTGTAAATACCTGTTGAACTTCTAAATTTACCTGTATTTTTGCTCCCATTTCCTTTCCGCAATTTTCTCAGAACTCTACGGGCGTGATGACATTCGAAAGTCAAAGAGAATATCCAATCCTGGATGTTATGCTACCTCCACACAACTACTTATCGCGCCACTGGTGAAGTACGTAAAGCATACGTGCGGGCCGACGGTGTTTGGCATCTCAGGGTACAGCGGTGCTGGGACCGTCACAGGCACGAGCGACGCAGACGGCAAGCCGACGACTGTGCCCAAGGTCACGGCAGAGAGCCTCGCCGGCGGTTTCCGTCCGTATGCGCTCACAGATCATATCCATGAGCGTGAAGCAGGCCGCCACTTAACCAGTCTGCTCGCAGATCCCACCAACCCCATAAAAGTTGCCTTCATACCCTCTGTCGCGCCTTGGTTCAGTGGTATCATTTCGACATTGTCCATACCACTTAGTGAGAAGGTCACTGCACGGGATATCAAGGCCCTGTATGAAGAGAAGTATGGTGGAGAGAAGCTGATACATGTCAAAGCGACTGTTCCAGAATTGTCGGACATTGAGAATAAGCACGGCTGGACCGTAGGAGGTTTCCAAGTCCACAGTGAAGGCGATCGAGCTGTGGTCGTGGTATGTTCGTCTTTCTGACATTGTGACATATTGCTGATTGAGTTCAGGGTGGCTTGGACAATCTTCTCAAGGGTGCCGCAACGCAGTGCCTGCAGGTACGTTTCGCCAAGATAACTGGGAAGTATCAGTAATCTGACTTCTTGGTAGAACTTGAACCTTGCTCTCGGCTACGACGAGTATGACGGAATACCCATTGATTAGTGACATATCGGCGGGGTTTGCTGCTTGTGTTTCGGTGACGTTCTTCGGGCTTCTTAGTAAAAACTTTGTAATATTAGTGATTGAGATCTTTCGGCACCTACGGACCCAGGTGGTTCTATGTCTGCCGGGGTGCAGCTTATTAACCGATATCTTATCAACTGTATCATTTGCCCAGACGACCAGCCATGGGCGCAGAAAGCGCGTGACATTATAATATTGTTTTGAGGGTTTGACGCTTGCAATTGACAGTTGGGCGTCTCTCCATTATTAGATCCGTTCTGTATGCTGTGGTCGACCGCGTACTACACGAGCACTACTGACACTTCCCACTACCTCAGCGCAATTTTGGCGCATACTAGTAGATTCCTCCACAACCTATGGCCGGCAGCAACCAAGAGTACTTCCAGTCTGCCTTGTACCAGATCCCTGAGCGGGATCCAGTCATTCCTGGGGGAACTCCTCAGTGGAGCAGCGCGCCCGGAGTAAGTTATAAAGATCGGGCAGTACCAAGCGTCAGTGTCTGAGTCAAGCCACGAAAAGAATACAGAAAATTTGATCTTCTCAATCTTTCACAGGTGGCGCAACCTGTGGCATTCCAGCCCACAGATGAGCAGCTTTTCATCCGCAATGCATACGGAGAACTGCTCCCCAATGCAGATTATCTGAAACATCATTTTTTCCACGAGGGTCGTCTAACTGAGGCCCAGGCTTTGTATATTCTCCAACAGGCGACCTCGCTGTTGACTCAAGAACCTAACCTTGTAAACGTAGAGAGTCCTGTGACAAGTGAGTCCGCCCTAGGTCACAAGTGGGCGTGTGAGCTGAACGATTCAAGTATGCGGGGATATCCATGGGCAATACGTGCGTTATCCACGTTCCTATTCTGCTTGGCTGCACTAAGGTTTTGGGGTGGGGACAGTATGATTTGATGAAATTACTGGAGATCGGTGGAACTTTTTCTGATAATGCCTATCTATTCCTCGGGGATTATGTTGATCGGGGGAATTTTGGAATCGAAGTGAGCCATTGGATCTTTTGCAGAATCCGTATTCTGATCCTGGTCTAGTGTCTCCTTTATCTATATGCGCTTAAGCTTCAACACCCAAAGCGGATCACGCTACTACGAGGAAACCACGAATGCCGACATCTAACGGAATACTTCACTTTCAAACGAGAGTGTAAGCTCCCATGCAGTGGCCCGTATCTGATACACTGCTCACGATGCGCCAATCATAGGTCTCCACAAATATTCACCAGCAGTGTACGATGCTTGTATAGCTTCATTTTGCGCTCTTCCAGTTGCGGCGCTCGTAGATAACCGCTTTTTCTGTGTCCACGGGGGTCTTTCGCCAGAGTTGGTGACTTTGGATGACTTACGCAGGGTCCGTTTAATTATATGGTTAGCTTGAGTGCGTTCCAGACTCACCCGAGGCGTAGCTCGACCGGTTCCAGGAGCCTGGGTCGAGTGGCTTATTGTGCGACCTGTTATGGTCCGATCCTGTGGTAAACTTTGGATATGAACACGAGCATTCACAGCAGGGTCCGCCCCTACCTCCTGGCACCATGTTCGAGCACAACGGGGTGCGAGGGTGTTCATACTTCTTCACGTAAGTAATTTCATGTGCAATAGGTCTTTTCCTAGTCTGAATTAACTGAAGATACGAGGCGGCGTGCAAATTCTTGGAGCGTAATAGCTTACTGGGGATTGTGCGTGGGCACGAAGCTCAGGATGCAGGGTGAGGAATTCTTTGATGAGGGTGTGCTGTATTGTTCCCTACTGAAATAACAATTTCAGGTACCTGATGTATAGAAAGACACCGACAAAAAAGTTTCCTTCTGTCATTACAGTATTTTCTGCACCGAACTACCTGGATGTATATCACAACCGCGGAGCAGTGATCAAGTATGCAAACAAGAATATCACTATCCGTCAGTACAACTCGAGTTCTCATCCATACTGGCTTCCCAATTTCATGGATGGATTTACATGGAGCCTGCCTTTCGTCGGCGCCAAAAGTAAGTTAGAACGAATTCACGAATCAAGGTTCGCTTACGGTAGAGTTTACAGTCACGGAGATGTTGCTCGCGATCTTGGCAACGTGCAGCCCAGAAGAACTAGAAGACACCGAAGTCGCTATCGAAGAGGGAGATGAAACCAGCACGGCCGTTACGGACCTTGCCCTGCCGCCTTCCGAACTTGCAGCACGTAGACAGGCAATTAAGAACAAGATTCTTGCGGTTGGAAAGATGCAACGAGTCTTCCAGCTTCTTCGGTCCGTGATTTCTGCAATTTGATTTAATGCGGGATACTCACTTGGTTCGCTGCAGTGAAGAGGCTGAGAACGCATCAGAATTGGCTGCAGTTGCAGGCGAAGAGGCCATCGCTGGCTTGGGCCGTGCCGGGTCGGATTTGCTTACAGCCCAAGGCACACAGATGAGGCACTATATTCGCAGCTTCGCCGATGCGTAAGTCGATCCTTGCATCACGGACATTTTCTCACCTGCTACACTCGTATAGTCGCCGCTCGGATCTGTTGAATGAGCGTTTACCGATATTCCAACCAACGGATTCGGTGACTGACTTCCCTGTGGTACCAGCACCGAGTATGCGGCGCCGCGGCAGTAGCGACATTGACGGGGTGAGTATGGAGGAATTGATCCGCCGGGCACTAGAGGAACCCGATGAAGACGGTCTTCAGGGCGGAACGGTGGAGCGAATTGCTGAGCGTGTCGCAATCGGGAGGAAAGTAACGGGGATGCCAATGCCTTTGAAGAGATTTGAAACTGCGTAATGATCTATGGATGACATGATGATTCAGACTGCAACGCCCAAGGAGGATACCTCTGATTCCCATTTCGACGCCCATACTGGTACATCACTTAACGAATGAAACGTAATACAGGCAGCTCGACCACAAATGAGTATTAGTAGCTACATGATATTGTGCAACTACTTAAGATGGCTGTCTGAAGGAGTTTATACTGAATGGTGTTTGACGGTTAGTAAACCTCATACAGAGGAATCAAGCACACCTTCTAAATAATCGGCCGCAAGGAGCCTAATTGACACACATTGATTTAGATTGTAATGAAATGGTAACAATGTGACACACAGTTCCAGCGCCACCTCGGGCGGTATGCGTTCGGTGAACTCATTCACATCAACACCCTCCTTGGATCCGGGGCCTTCGTAATAGGCCTTAAAGGACATATACTCACAGACCTTCTCGACCACAGCAGCGCTATTTCGGCTATTAGAAGACAAAGTGGAGTTCCTAAACGGGTCGCCACTCACCGCTCGCTGATCGGACATGTGTTGGCAATTGCCTCCCTGAAGCTACCTGTAGTGCGTAATAGTTCGGATACCATAGCAGAGCTTCCAAATGGAATAGGAGCTCACTGTCCTCACTAAGCATGTTTTTGAGGGTGCCACTGATCGCAGCAACACTTCGCTTCACGAGAAAGGAGTAGCCGTCTGAACTGGTGATTTTTACCCAGTCATCCCGTTTTTCAGTGCCTGCACCCTAGAATGCTGCCAATCAGCACAAGTTCGTGGTGACTGACACACCGTTTTACATTCATCTGAATATCGTTGGACATTATGAGCTCACCGTCGTGTGTGGCAAAGGCCAGGCCATTGCCACCAAGTTGATTCTTGAATCGGAACGACGTAATGTGTGAGAATTAAATGCCATATATGGACTCTAGAGTGGATTCGCTTATGCCAAGCAATCTCGTTCCTATCTCATTCATTGTCCACCACCGTGCACGACCTGCCCTTGAGCCCTAGATATGGCTCTTCCAAAGGCAGGTGTTCATTATCATTTTCAGAAATAACGTGTTTTGAATATTATCTGGTACTTATCTAGCGGATCATCAAGGTGTGTTTAATCATGTCTACAGCATCTTCCTCGTAGTCAGCCATCCCTGATCATGTCTCATGCATCTCTTCTCCAATTCTTCGCATAGGAAACTGAGCGTCTCGTCGCAGACCCCGCGCCTGGAATCACTGCCGCGCCGCATGAGGACAACCTACGTTACTTTGATGTAACGATTCAAGGGCCTGATGGCAGTCCCTTCCAACGTGAGCCATCGAGATCATAAATGATGAATTGTCGGAATGCTGAAGTATCTGGTAAGAGGGCGTGTTTCACTTGGAGCTATTCCTGCCGGAGGAATATCCCATGAGCCCACCAAAGGTGCGATTTCTCACAAAGATATACCATCCCAACATCGGTGAGCTTTTAGGTTGCCATAGTGCCTGCGCAATCTAAATATGCATCGTTACTGCAGACAAACTGGGTAGAATCTGTTTAGATATTTTGAAAGGTGCGTTCGGGTACCTCGTGTTAGTCTTTGCCGATTTGGATGCCACTGCCATGTAGACAAATGGTCCCCTGCATTGCAAATTCGGACAGTGCTGTTGTCGATACAAGCTTTGCTGAGTGCGCCCAATCCTGACGACCCACTGGCTACCGATGTTGCGAAGCACTACAAGGAAGATGAGAAGGACGCACAAAGGGTCAGCAAGGAATGGACGGAGAAGTATGCGTCCAATTGATGATATTGGAATCAGATGGAATATCATGGCATAAGTGTTGTAGGATGAGTATAGAAAAGCAGTTAATTTGTACATGGAATGAGGAGTTCAATGAACCTTTGGCTTATTCCGGCGTGGATGCGGGGTGTCGTTCGCCTAGATCAAATTAGACGTGGCCTTCTGGAAAGGGGACTTGATGTGGTCATCCATTGATTAATATTTTCGTAAGTCGCTCGTAAGGATAGCATAATTTGTATTTGTGCGACGAATTGGTTGGGCCGAAATTGGACTTGGGTGTTGGTCTAGACCACGAAGTCTCGGTTAAGTCTAGAGCCTGTGAATTCGGCACGATTGATCTGACAGTGCTTTGGGTGTTTCTCAGACTAACTTCGCCATATTTACAGGTAGTAAGATGGCACAGGCTTGAAGATCAACCACCAACTTAACCAGAGTTATCCCCAGAGACGGGGTCCTAAAGCCAAACGTGCGCTTTAAGTTCGCGGTTTCCGCGATATTCGTCTGTACGTTACAACACCATACAAGGCTTCAGAATGCACGGTGCTGACCACCTGTCTTCTTGCCTCACTGCACCCAGAAATTTTTGCTTCAAGTCACAAGGCTTCTAATCGCCTTGCGCACCCAACACATTCAGTTCAAATACGTCCCCCAAATTTTACACCGTGTATACGATACATTCTTCTCGTCCCGTCATGTCGATCTTGAACGCGGACATAATGCACATCCTCATCAATGATCTATTGTCTAGTAATGGAGGTGCGCCATCTGCGCTGTTGACCCTTGCCAGTGCCACTCGATCTTTCCGCGACTCGTGCCTCCCCTACCTCTTCTCTGAAGTGCGGTGGCCCCATAAACTCAAGGCTGACGAGGAATCTGGCCTTCATTTCTTCCCTGAGAGTCTCTGGCCACATATAAGGTAAGCCCGTCGTCGTCTTATCCCCCTCCCATATGCATCAGGATTCACCGTGATTTTCGGCGCCAAGGCATTTTCGGCTGGAATGGTTTGACGAGTGGACAGAACCCACTCGCCTCAAGTGGGGAACGATGGATAAAGATGGTAATTATATCCCTCGCGACCTCGTCAAATTCAATTCAGCGATCACAAAAATGCCCAAGTTATCGAAGGTGACACTATGTTGCCCCTTCGTAATTCCCCGGACCCTTTTTCAATCATTGGGTCTCTCGCGATCCCTTAGCGCCATCACGTTCATCGACACCCCACTTCAAATAGGCATAACATCCATCTCCCCCGTTACGTTCAAGCAAATTTCTCTTACGTCTGTTGGGCAGACGCTTCGCATTGGTGATGGACCGACAGATCCACGGTTTTCTGACATCATGTACTTCATGCGTGAGTGGAGGAGGAAGTATCGCTCCCAGGCCAGCTGGAGGCAAATCCAAGAAACACAAGCCTCCATCGCATTTGTCAAGACGCACGCAGCATACATCACACATCTCGAGCTGTCCGGTAGTCTGTGCTCTTTTGGTGCTCTATCCAAAATAGATTGGCCGTCTCTGAAAACCTTTGCGCTCACCGGTAACATTCCGGCCACGCAGCCGTATGAGCTGCCGGCGCACGTACAGCTTTTCAAGGTGCTTGCACGTATGGATGTGTTGCGGGATCTGCGTCTACTCTTCGCGCAAAGCAAAGCGCAGGAGTTCCACGTCCTTGGGCACGATGATCCTCCTGATCCAGCGCACACGGCAAAGCTCGCAACTCTTACTGATTTCGCCATATCAAATGCTTGCAAGCTCGGTGGAATTCTCAATTCATATGCCATCTCTCCGGCGACTTGCCATTCTTGCCATCGTAGATCTTCCTCGTTGGCCCATTGCGCTTAGCCAAGCCGAAGTTGACCGTGTGCTCGCGGACGTTGCCGCGAGCGGCTGTCAGCTCAATCATTTGCGGATTCTTGTCGAGGACAAGCTCACGCCCGACGTGTGTTGGTCCATCACCTCCAACTGCCCTCACCTCCAGACGCTAGAGATCGAGCGGTGTGGTTACCACGATGGTAAATCGGTATCAAGCTGGGTACGTGTCTCCCCTCGGGCCTGATCAAAAATCAATACTAAACATGGGCTGATTTTGGCATATGTGATCGCCGCAGCAAGAGTTCCTCGAAGCGCTGTCTGGTCTATCTGCCCTTCGAGACCTGCGCATCTGCATGCAATTCCCAGAGTACGATGATGTCGACGAATTTGAGTCATGGCGCATAGTACGCAAAGACTGTGCCAAGGCCCTCGCGATGGGCTTGAAGCTGCTCGGCAAAGTTGGTTTTGAATATAGAAAACGTGCAGGGACCCACCGTTATCAGGACGCATGGCTAGACTTCGAAATCAGTCGGAGCAAAGGGGGGGCTGTCGAGTTGTACCAGCTTCCAGCTATGTGGTACCCGTTCCCTGAGGTGTGGCAGCCAGCGCGGTTACCGTTTTGATTGGGGATGTTTTTTTTTTGCAACGGAGGGTGCTACTTTCTTGCAAGTATGCATTGTTTTCTTTTTCATAGGCATTGTAATGTTATACGGTGATGGGACCGAGTTCGTCCTAGTTTGGTTGTCTGGCGGCATACATGATTTCTCACATTGGCATTGATATCCACACATAGTGTACATAGATATATTTGTATACACGTCTCTAGACTTGCTGCTGAGAGAGATAGTTTGTTGCTGTATGTGGGAATCTATCTATCATCTATAGTCCGGAGAGGTTTAAGTTCAGTCAGCCATGGGTCAGGTCATAGTAATTGTAACTTGAGCCAAGTTGTCGGAATGGCGGCAGTGTAACCGAAAGCCGCCTAGTAGTTCCCCTGGCGCCCTACTAGGACATGTGCCAATTTCATTGACATGGCTCTCCTGCGATACCACTGACCCAGTAGTGCCGCCTAAATGATAAGGAACAAAGGTTTGACTTCACATGTTCGGGTCAAGCAGGGTGACCAAAGCCTTAAATATACCGCCCGTATGTTTTACGAAGTGTCTTGAAAAAACATTTAATCATTAGGAAACTCATTAGATTAGGCAGCAAATAACAAGCGAGCAGTGGCGTTGCGTTCTTAATTAAGACTGCGGTCCTCAGGCTGCGTACAAGTGAATATTCGGAACCTTGCTTGTGAATCCGCGGTTTAAGTGTATAGCGCCGATGTCCACGGTTGGTCTACTTTGAAATGCTGATACTTGGTGGCATGGGTCTAGATGCTCAGATCAAGGAAATTCCCCATCGAGTGGATCTGCGTTCTGATTCTTTGAGAGTCTGGACGCACAGCAAATTTCACTATCAGATAACCCATGAGACCATCAGAGCAAAATTACCTCAAATTACATAATCCCTGACCAATCATTAATCAGTGACCAAGCTTGCACGTGTGCGAGTACTACAAAGTAGTGCGACAGCTACTACAACAGCTAACCAACATGCCATGCCATCGACACTGTGGAAGTCCCGCCCCCCAGTGCCATCCACAGTCTTGGCGTTGTTGTCGCGTACGATCTGGTTCAAAAGGCGGACAAATGTCAACTCTTGAGCGCGTCTAGTAAGATCACACCCCAGATCCCTTGGACCGCCCTGTATGAAGCTTTTGATGATGTTCTGTTTACTTCATACCGTCATTATTACCCTGGCTGCACCTGCAGGTTCTAGTACGGCACTACGGGCATCTATTACCGGATCCCCTGTCATCACGTATGTCATCCCGCGTCCATTTGTATTCGTAAATTAACAGGGATTTGCTTTCCAGGACGCAAGGGACTTTTCCGGATCCTTCCTCTACGGGAAGCAATTGCAATGTTATGAGTGTTTCCTCGAATGTGCTAGAGTCTGGAAGCACAGCTTCTGTACATGTGACTCCCGTAGGATCGGTGACCAACAGTGAGTCTGCCCTACTTAAATTGTTGCACAAACTTCATGTCTGGTGTCCAGTAACAGCGCCGACTGGGACATTGCTGACGGCGCCTACTTCAAACGATGAATCATACGATACTTGCACATTCGGAACGAACATTGACGAAGCATATATGATTGGAATAATTCTAGCGGCTTCTTTCTCGGCATAGCACTTATTATTGCTAGTGTGCTTATATGTTCTGTGATCATATTTGTAAAAAGTGAGTTGCAAGAATTGTAGATATGGAAAGGGTTGTGCTGATGTCAAAAATTCCACAGAATTACAGACACTTGACAAACAAGAACGACGGCTACTCGAACAAATTCTCCCCTGTTTTACATCCCGTACTTATCTAGAACATCAATAGTCTAACTTAAGGCTTGGAAGAGCTTTGCCTTTCTGCATGCGTAATACTGCCAAGTTGACATATCGTGAAATGCAGCAGCAGTGCGGATTTCTAATTAAAATAGACAGTCACTATGTGTTTTTCGAGATTACTGTGTCATATACACCTTCAATGTACCATAATATGCAACCGTCAAGTGATTCCATTTTGTCTAGTTGAATCATAGCCTCAAGTTAGTTGCGGTGGAGCACAATGATACCCGGACTTGCGATAAGCGCAACACACATAGTGGGTGACTATGCGCTTAGTTACTGGGCCGAGGACAGTGTAGATTAATCAGCAGGCTAAGTGTTGCCAGCTGTGGCCTGTCGACATGTCGACACCATTCTCTCCGAATCCTGTGTACTGTCACCAGCGTGTAAGGAATCCCATTTAGAACAATAAAATGTCCGCACTGATGCCCAAAACTACCTGGAACCTAGAGTATGGTAGTGCTCATGGCTGCCTGCAACGCAATTTGTGCGGCTGAGGCGCAGGCATAATATTATGGTAGGACGTGATAACGTTGCGCACAGTAACGGAGCATATGATACCTTGCAAGTCGAGTCCCTACATGTCGGACCGCTGGAGCTATTCTAGGAAGTCCTCGTTGCAATCATGCGAATTGAGTGGGTACCCGTTGATAGAAACAGGTATCGTGCACCGGATCCTGCGATGAGCTCAGAACTGTCGGAACGATTTTGATGAAAAGATGACGATGATCGGCTGAGAGTTGAAACCAAGGGTTTGTAAGTAATTGACTCGGCGGCATGCGCACTGTGCATATACCCGTTAAGGGTGGGACTTGTAATTACCCTCACTACGTGACTAGGACCCCCTTTCCTTTGTTCTTCTCTGTGGACACTGTAGCTTGCACTCATGTCTTCAGAGTATCCCTCTCATCTTCATGTCTCTTTCGCACCAAATCCAACGTCGTTCAAGCGGACATTTGAGCAGTTTGGCTACGATTCGGGTTCTCCAATGACTAGCGCTCTCCAAGCCAGCGGGAGTGGCACAGCAACCCATAATGTTCCGACAGACTCCAGTAGCAACAGTAGTGGCAATGAAAGAAACAAGAGAGCAAGGAGTACGAGCAGTTCCTCTGTCAGTAATCGTTCTGCAGACTCTTCCAGGTCCTCCGAGTACATTTCTGCGCGATCGAGCGCCTCGCTGAGCGAGGGTTCCAGTACCAACGACCACAACCTCTCTCTTGACCAGAGCAGGAGATCCCCAGCTTATCCATCCCCTGCTACTGCTTCTACTTCGAGTACTTTGGCCTCACCAATGCCTGTGCTACCGAGCACCGCGACCGAACCTCAGGACGAGGACATGTCAGATAGCTCCAGTTTTCCCTTGGATATCCCACGTCCCGCACCTCTGCCAGAAGTAGTATCTTCTACTACTGTACATGACGCTCTTAGAAGCTCCATAGAACGTTTCAACGAATTTGATAGTCACATTGCAGCCCTCCGGCGTTCACACTCACGTACTCCATCATGGCATCCTACCGCATCTCCCGTTCTGTCCCCACGCGAATCCTCGAATGATACCACCGAAGCATTCGACAATTGGGACTGGACTCATTTTGGAGCTTCGTCGGACTCATCACACACATCTGGGGAGGATCGCCGAGGTCAATACGATGCAACTACTTCAACTGGGTCTGGGAGCACACACACAACGGCTCCCAGGCAAGTCGACTCTTTATCTTTCCAAGCATCGGATGGTAGGCGTCTTCTGATCTGTTACATACTTATTAGCACTGATTACATACTACTCGTTGGCAGGCTTATCATCACGTCCTGGGTATACTACCTCATCAAGTAATTCCTCCAGTTCTACACGTTCGTCGAACACCGCTCGTCCCTCATACCGCCCACTCCTTTTGTCAGCAAGGACGAACGCACCTACCCGAGAATCTGATGAGTTTCCCAGCGGATCACTTGCCTCCGTACCATCGGCCTCGCAAACTGAAAGAAACAACACTGCCTTAAATGGACCTGACGGCAGGCAAGGTGTCCATCGTGGATTAAATTCCGGGTCATCAAATTTGTCATGGGCTGCTCTTGCTTCTTCCCGTCCTTCACCGCCCGTTGCGTTGTCGCAAGATGTAGTCAGCAGGCAAAGTGTTCATCGTGTACCAACCTCCGGTTCATCCGATCTAACATGGGCTGCTCTTACTCCCCCTCGTTCCTCACCCCCAGTTGCGCCGTCGCCAGACGTAATCGCACGTCCAGCATTACTTGATGACGCATTCGAGTCACCAACTTCAGATCCGGCTGCTGGACCGCAGGCCGTAAGACGTACTACCCATTTGGATGCCGGCTGGAGATCCATGAGCTCTGTGCGTACGTCATCAAGCACTTCTGCGTCATCCTCTGGTCAGTGTTCCACACAAATGACGATCACATTGACTAAAAGGCTACAATTTGTTCCAGTGCTTGGAGACTCCATTTCTCACTTCTACGCCGCCGACGAGGAAGGACACCGGGGTACCTCGAGTACAGCCCAGGAGTATGACGCATCACCTCGCTCTACTGACAGATACGAAGACGTTGCTGCGCGTGCTAGAGCAGTTATCGAACGCTCGCGTAACTTAGGTATGGCTTCTATGTTTCTTGTTTCTTGTTGTTTACAAATATCGCCAGTTCGCCCACTCTCGGAGGCTTTTTCTTCGTTTTCTGGAGAACAGGCAGTTGAAGATCCTGATGACGCAGAACTGTTTACTGACAGTTCCTCGATGGTGGACTCCATCGATCTCGAGAGAATACGCAGGGCGAGGGATCATAGCCATTACGATGTTGCCGGCGAGAATGATGAAGATGATGACGACCCCTCCCATCCAGACAATGTGCATGAGATTATCCAAGGTCTTCATAATGCTCGTGGTCTACTCGAGCGTGGTGTTGAAACTGGTAAGGTGCAGCGCAGTTATCCAACCCATATTCACTAATCTTTCTCAATCAGCCCGTTCATTGTCTGGGTCGCCTTCCCGACATGAGCCTCCCAATCATCCACCCTCTCGCTACCGCTTTCATTCTCGCTTGTATGCCCCCGCTACGACGGTGTCCAGCAATTCGTTGGTGTCAGAGAGTGCCGCAGAACATCGCCGTACGAACGCCAGGGCGCATCTTCGCTCCCAATTATTTGATTCACGTCCCAATTCTGACGAGCCTCTTCGAGACAGTTCAGAGATTTCAAGTTTGACGGCCGCTGCTCGTTTGAGGCGACTCATAGCCAGTCAAGCGGACTCCTCATCAAACACATCTTCTCGCCCTTTATCGTCTGGTCGAACAAGTGATACTTCTGCAAGACCGTCCACATTAAACGGTTCTGGGCCACCTTCTCAGTTTCCACGAGGAGGCTTAAACGAATGGCAAAGAGCCCGATTTTCGGAGATTTTATCCGAACACAGACATCCCCAGACAAGAAGTGGGAATAACAGATCCCTGTCAAGAGACCGCAATCACCTCTCTTCTGAAGACTCACCCGACACTATATTTGACCCTGTGTTCGCTACGGTCAACACTATTCCTGGTTTAACAACCTCAGTGGAGGGAGACGCACAGCCATCTCATCGTCCGCCCACACTACCTCTTCACAGCTCGCATGCTGCTCGCTCGCGCTCTCCACCGCGTATGTCTTCGGAACGACCACAGGTGTCTAACGGTGACACTTCTGCGAGATCTCATCCTTTTAGCAACGTTAACTTGGATATGTTCCCGCCTGGAATATACCGTGATTCATTGCGGCGGTCGATACAAGGGAATCCAGGACGTGGTGATTCCCGTGTACCAGAGCCAGAGCCTACGTCTCCCAGTCATGAACCTTCCAATATGTTTTCACTCGGGAACTCGGATGAGGATAACGATAGCGATGACATGGATTCTTACTTCGGTGTCTTTGTGTGTCCCTTTCAACAAATCACGTGACGTATTTAGCACTGATATATCTGTACAGCCGAGGCGTGGAAGGGAACGCACAGCAGCCACGAGGTCAGTGTTATGTATAACTCCCATTGAATCATCTGCTGAATATTTCTGAATACTAAAGCACACGGTTTACTTCAAGGCATATGATGCCAGAGCCTGCTGCTTCACCAACATTCTTGGCTTTTGGCGTCGACTCTCACAACACATCCACGCAGGGCAACAACACCTTCACTAGTGTACGGGGTCGCGTTCCTCCATTGAGAGGACAGTCGAGCAACGAAATTCTTGCGAGGCATCGATTGAACGAAGCAGAGAGAGGTGCTCAAAGTTCGCCTCTTGATCCATTCTGGTCCAGCAGGCATGATGCCCCTGCACACAACCCTGCACCCCACTCTTCATGGGAGTCCTTAATGCAAGCACATGATCGTGACTATGAAAGAATGAGAACGATGCGTGATATGATGGAGCGGAATGGTCCCAACAGCGAACGATCTGACTTGCTCTCCAGGCGCAACGTTTCTCAGCCTCACCAGGGACCCCCCGGAAGACCTGGGAATGCTAATCGCCTCACATTACTTCCATGGCGGTCTCCATTGCTTCAAAATTCATCTACTCCAGCAAATTCCGGATCATCATCCACTTTCAGTAGTTCCGGTCCCACTGCTCATAATCCATACCGAAATACTGCAGACCGGCCTCGAGAACGGCAAGAAGCGATGCCACCAGAAGAACGCACGCCTATTCGGACCTTAAGGCAACGGGCTGGCCTGACACGCGGAACATCTCGAGCAGAGGGTACCCGTATTCGATCGATGTTTCGGACGATGGCAAGGAGAAATATGGGCGATTACATGGTGTGTATGCTTTGCTGTGGTTGCTGGGGTGTTCCTCATGTTTGTTTTTCGGATAAAGCCGGATGAGCTATTTGACTCGTCGTATGAGGGATTGTTGTCACTAGGCGAAACGCTTGGGGAAGTCAGGTCGAAAGCCACGCCTGCTGACGTCATTGCATCGCTTCCAACGGGGACCTATCAAGCATGGGCTAAAGAAGACAGCGAGACACGGTGTCCAATATGTTTGGATGATGCACGTATCTATCAAATTCATTCAGTGACGTATCGTGCTTATCTTTATTCTGTAGTACGGGCGTGATGATCCCGTCACGAAGCTCGTTGAATGTACCCATTGGTTGCACAAAGCTTGTTTGGAGGTATCCTTGGCTGCTTCTTTCTTTTTCACTTGCTGACGAGTTACCCTTCCAGCAATGGCTGAAGACAGCGAATACTTGCCCTGTATGTCGCAAAAAGGTCAAGGATTCTCCGAAATGCCCGTACAGGACAAGCATAATGACAAATATGGGGGCTGATGGGCCAGGGTCAAGAGAACCCGAGGTGGGAGCAAGCGGCAATCACGGCCGGGCATCGAACTCAGACTCTACCTCTGGGGTTGTTGCCATGCGTTTGGGTGAACTAATCAATCGTGCTCGCCGAGGGTCCAATGCCCAATCAGGGAGTGGCACTCAGCAACAATCATTGACCCGTGTCCAAACGATTGTTGGTACTCCTACAGAGCCGGTGGCAGTGACAAGGTTTAATGGTGGTGGAACTCATTTCCATCATCATCATCACCACTATCTCCACATCCATCCACCACGTCAAGAGCAATCCCACGGTTCACAGTTCATAGATCCTTATCATCAACCTCCCAGCTCAACTGCCAGTGCAGGCCAAAGTACCGGATCCCGCGCCTTCCCACCTGTCCAGAATGTCAGCGGACCTCGTCCTAATGTGTCAAATCGCCCAGTGCTTTCTCGCCCGACTTCCTGGTTTGGCTCAATGACAAATCGAGTCAGTGCCCGTCGAGCGTCTGAAACAGCACAGGATAACGGCCCACATTTCCCATCTTCTCCAATGGAAGTCGATTATGAGAATGGAAGAACAAGTTTCATAGGTGCAACTTCCGGCTTTCATGATCCTGCACCGGCTCCACGGAGCACCTTTGGAGCGCCTCCGTCATCTAGTGTCATGTCTAGCGCAGTATTTCCTCAAACCGCAAGCTCGTCGTCGTCGTCGTCATCATCTTCATCGTCGTCATCATCATCATCTACATCTGTCGCATCTAACATGGTAGACTCATACTCCCTGGTGACAGGTGAATCTTTCCATGGTACAACACGGACCAACGTGGGCTCGATGGGGAGCCGACCTCACGTTACTGCACATGCCAACAATGCAGCTGCACCGCATTTTAGATCTTTTAACTCAGATGGCAGTCTAGAATCAAGAAGCAGTACAACTCGCGGCGGTTATGTGAGGCCGGGAGGACCTGGGTCATCTGGCCCTCCTCCGTGGTGGCGGTGAGCTGTATCGCCGCATGTCTGTTATCTTCAATGGTCTATACATATAATATCTATTTTGGTCAGGTTATAACACTGCATCGGTCACGACTTTATGCTTTTGCACTCTACACATGGATGCATGTACATTCTCTTCTCTTCGCTACACGTACCTGTAAATCAAACAAATCAAATCCAAGTATATCTAGTCTTAGGTATCAGTGAATTTAGAGTCGTAGCTTATCTCTGATATCGCGTTTCCTGATTCTCTTTGTGAGCTCGTACTTAAGTGGCCGCAACCAAGATTACAAACGATACAACATTATGGATACTCTGCGGAGTGCCAGGAATATATACAATTCACTACGGTATCATAGGTAAATGTGGGGAATCAATAAATGAGCGACCTATGCAAACAAACACTGTCGAAAGCGAATTTTGCGGCGATAATGACAAAGGGTTATCATAAAATGGAGAGGAGTTATCGGTACAGTTCGGGACAGCGACACGCCTAGGACGTTTTCGGGAGAGAAATGGATGCAATCTGCATAGCTGGGAAACCATTCGTACGGGACTGAGTTTGGCGCTTGACTTGTGCTTCCATTTTGATACGTTGCTTTCGAATATCGTCATCTTTCAGTTTCATCATCAGGGCTTGATTAAGGAATGCGTCTGCTGTCGAGGGTAGGCATGCGAGAGGCGGATGAACCAGGTATTCCATAGCAGCTTCTTCCGACGTTGCTTTCAAGAGCAGATGTCGCACACATTGAACGAGCGCAAGTCCAACACGAAACAAAATGGTAACGCCTAGCGGAGTATAAACATGAGGAATGATGGAAAAGTATGCCACCGCTACCTTCATATAGGAAAACGTCCCAAATACGGTGGAGATAATCAACAGGCAACGTTCTGACAAATAGCGTAGAGAACCTGTGCGAGATCAGAAAACATGAAATCCCAGAGGTGCGAATTGATACGAACCAAGACTTTGCTATCGCGCTAGGGGAGATGCTAAACGTGACATAGAGCTTTTTGCACACAGCAGGATCATTAGCTTCGATGGCTTTGCTGAGCAATGCAGCATCGACTTCTAACTGAATGGTATTGGCTGAGAAGTACGGACGAAGATGAGCGTCCATCATCGATGCGAATATCCAAAAAGCATCTTCTTCGGGTGATAGCAACAACAGATGACCAGCTATAGAAGTCAGTCCTGACAACCCCACATCAATCAGTAACGATGCGACGCTCGGACACAACGGAGATGTACCTGAGCTATATTGGATATCTGGAACCATATTGAGATACGCCTGTAAGAGTGATACTAAAGGGCCATCGAAGTGGTGCAGTTGCGTCTGATCAGGGAAACACGTTTTTGCATCCTTCTCGATATCTGAAAATGCAGGAACTCTTTGCCTCTTGCCCAGCTGCGTATATACGCCGGGAATCGCACGTGCTTTGCTGTCACTGAGATGACACCACACCAAGTATCGTACCGACGAAGGCACTCCGTCCAACAATAGACGCTTGACCTTCTTGTTCCTGCGTGCTTGAGATGGCGGTACCATAGGCAGGAGGGCCATCCACTTGACCTCACGCTGGCGGTGAGCATCTATTGACACGGGTGATTCTGCTGGCGGAGTACCCGGCGAGATCGCATCGGGGAGCATGGGAGACCGTGGCGCGCTCGAATGCATCGATGCAGCATCGCCTTGCATGATACCAGGGGAATCGAGGTACACTGCATCAGTATCACGTCCAGGATACGAGGATTCTTGACTGGAGCGACCCAATGGTACTTGCGGTAAAGTGGGTTTCACAAGCTCAAAGTCCATGTCTTGTACTTGCACAGTTTCGCTCTCCTGGTTATCCAGTGAAGACGTCACGCTTGCAGCATCGTCAAGCTTCGATCTGATGCTCATCTTACCACGAAGCGCGGGGAGACTGAGCTTTCCCCGAAGTTGGACTTCGTGTGTAAGGGGCGATGTCCGCGCTGACTGTGAGTGCCATTCCGTAATGGGAGGTGGAGATACCATTTGAGAATGTGAATCGGTAGAATCAGAACTCTGTCGAGGAGGCGCACTATCGATGGAGTTCTTCCTCGGTATGTCCACTGATCCGTTACGAACATTGGTTACCCAGGGATGCGGGGAAGCAGCGTTGTTAGTCGACACCGACGTGTGTCCCGTCATTGCAGATGCTGGCGATGCGTCCTTGTCACGATCGCTAAAGTTACTTGGACTAAAACTAGGCACAGGGCTAGCCGAAGGGCTTCCTGTAGACGGAGGCTGCAGCCCGAACTTCATGACACTCGGAATAGGGGAGGGCTGCTGGAAACCAGGGCTGACTGGTGACTTAAGCTGGCCTGCATTGGGCGATGAAGTATCGGTAGAAGAAACGACGGTATTGGGACTTCGTTCACGATTCAAGTTGCCATTCTGTATGGAAAGAGGTGAGGGAACGTGACGTGCCCTCAAAGAAGCTGGAAGACCGTTTAGCGTGGGCGCAGACGTGGATGCAGGCTGCGAAGAAGGGGAAGGGGTGAAAACAGAGGCGGCAGCCACAGATACACCTTGCGCCTTGGACACTGGTTCTTCAAGGCTGTATCACTCATCAGCTTCAACTCTTCATCACCGCTCAAGATAATCTCACCTTCGTTCAGGTAAAGGACCAACCTTTCCAGCTTCCCCAAAGCCCGAAAATGACCTTGATCTCGGCCGGGCAGCGCCCACCTGCGGGACAAAATTTGGGCGCGAAATTGGAGCCAAGGCCACACTACTATCCGTATTTAGCTCCTGCACACCTGGAAACATCATCGCCGATCGCCGAGGCAATCTGAGTGATGAAGTGCTAGTCGGATCAGCACTTGTATTGGGATTGGTATCTTTTGCATTGCTAGGTGGTGGTGCCCCACGAAGAGGTCCAACAGCTGAAGGCGCAGCTGAGCTCCTTCGTATCGGAGTAGAGACCGTCGCAGAACGAGTGGGCGGTGCAGACGGAGGAGCGCGAGCCTGTAATGGTGGAAGTGGGTCGATGGAGAACATAATAGGTACAGGACCAGCGCTCGAATTCAAGTCAGGTTCACAGCGAGCATACAACGTCACCGGCAGCCTGCGCATGCCGGCGCCAGGACCAATGGAGATACTCCTGAGGTGGCGGAGAACTTGAACAGAGAACGCTGTGGCATTGGGCGGTGGCTGCACAGGGGGTATCGACCCAGGGCTTACCATGGGATGCTGGGGTCGTGCATACATGGGACCTAACCCCTGGCTACCTGGAGCTATCTTGGGAGCATTAGGATGGGGGAGGAATATCGATGTACGTGAAAAGGGATGAGGTGTTTGGTTTGGCTGACGGGGACGCAGGGTCGAAGGTGGTACGTCTCGGCCTGAAGGTGAGTTCCCTGCTGATGGTGCGCCCGGACTCGGCGCTGACGAAGTGACGGAGGTGTGTGAAACACCGAATGCTGGTATAGATGGCGACCCTGGTGTAAGTGCTGCAGGCGTCCGAGGCATAAGCGCAGACGGCATACCCGTCGTCGATGGCAAGAGCGACGCTGGAGTAACAGTATGTCCTGTAGAAGCAGTCCCAGTCTCGCTCGATACAAACGACGTATCGCCTTCAACACCTACATCCTCATTCACTGCAGGATGATTTTCATTGCCATCATCATCATCCACCTCAATGCGCATTCCCAAACCAACGCGCTGCTCCTGCCTGCTCTCCGTACACGCAGGTAGCGCAGGCACGGCACTGGACGCATATGTAGGTGACATAGGCGACCGCAGACTCCCTGCATCTGATCGCAGCCCTCGCGACCTACGAGACATATGTCCATCATCCGACTCCGAATACCCAGATGACTGCATTTCTGTCTCCTCCGTGTAGCCCGAATGTCGTCCGTTAGCACCAAACGATGCATAGAGCAAGGGCGACACCGGATTTATCCCATGCGAGAGCGTCTTCTCCCCTCCCAAACTCACACTCTCACCCTCGTCTTCCATGTTCGTATTCGTTACTCGCAGCCTACTAGGCACCCCAGTCGGGACTTGAGGGAACTGCGTGCTGAGTGGGGACAACGCCCGCACTGAACAGCTCAAGGGCGTACTACGCGTCGACTCGTGGCCTGCAGAGAACTGGCGTGCAATCGGTGGGCGTAGACGCACCTCTGGGCCGTCGACAGGGTCACGAGGTGTATGCTCTAGGGAGACAGGCGAAATAGGATCTGGATCTGCAGAAGATGTTGACTCGACGGAGGGCCGTGAGTAGACGGATGCAGTCGCATGGGTATACGTAGATGAGATATTGGCCCGATCTCGCTGGCTTGGGCTGGAAGTACCTGAAACGCTGGGCCGTCCACTCGAGATGCTAGGGCGTGATAATGCATCAAAGCTGACCCTGTCCGGCGAGAAACTCGGTACAGGGGGGACATCGCCACTGCCCGGGAGAATGGACATGTGTGCTTTCGACTTTACGGAGATCGTGGACATGCGCTTAGATGAGAAGCTGTGGCGAGAGTAGCGGTAGTCGTCGTATATGTCGGATGCACGGGCCCAGTAGCCCTCTTCATCATCATCATCATCATCATCACCATTGTCATCTTTTTCTTCTTCCTCCTTCTCTTCTTCCTCACTTTCTTCGTCGCCTTTATCTTCACCGATCTCTTCCTTCTGTAGGTGCCGTCCTGGCTCATCGACCTGCGTCATGGCGTCATCTTGCATAGTCTTGGTCTCGAACGATGCATGCGGCGCATTATTGTTCGCCACACGCTCAACTATCGGAGTTACAGAAATAGAGGGCGTATACTTGGTCCATGGAATGGGTGTACTTGCACCCGTCGCAGTACCTCCCTCCGCTCCATCACCCGAATCATGCCCTCCTGCTCCTACCTCCAACCATGGTCGATCACTATACTCGCTTGCACTTTCGTCGTCGTCGTCGTCATCATCGTCGTCGTCGTCATCATCGTTGTCGTCGTCGTCACTGTCATCATCATCATCATCATCATCATCATCATCCTCATCATCATCATCATCACCCATTGCAAGTGCTCCAAGTAAGCTCAGCCCGATGCCCGTCTCACCATCTTCCTCTCCCTCCGCGCTCTCCAGATGGCGGTGCAGCGCAGAAAATTGCGTGCTCTGGTCGTGTTCTTGGTCATGGTCATCATTAAAATATAGCGAAGAATCATCTGCGTCCGAGGTCGACTCTGGTACTGACGACGCAGTGGACGGTGGGGATGGCAGAGACTGTGACATTTCTTGTGGTAGTAGCGGGAGAGGCGAGCGTGGTGGACTGCTCTTTGCGGGGAGGGTGAAAGATTCCGGGAGTGGTGAGCGTGATGGGATAGGTGAGTAAGCGCGTGAAGTTGTTCCTGATCCAGGCGATGGAAGCAAAGGCGACAACGGCGAGAACATCGGGCTCGCTGGGAGTCGCGGCGACTTGCTGAGGCGCAGCGGAGCCACGGTCAACCCTTTCGTTGTGTTAGTCACAAAATTGGTGAAGGACGACGATGAATTTGAAGTGGGAGCGGAGGTCAGGGAGCCATACGTCGAGCTTGGATTCAGAAAGGTTCCTGACATGGACTCAGAGGCGGATGTAGAGATGGAACCTGACGTGGACTGAGACATCGAAGGTGAATGATTCGACAGAGAATGAAGGAGTTTTTCTACAGATCCTGCAGAGGAAGTGTGTGTCGAGCCTAAAGAAGGGATGGATTGCGCACTCGAGGTAGCGGTGGAGTGTGATGAAGACGTTGGTATTGAATCCATTGATGAAGACGAGGTAGGCACCGATTTTGTGCTCGACGAAGCCTGTACCGAACCAGATGAAGACGACGGCACCACTCCGCTCGACAAAAACGAATCCTCGCTACTACGCCACCCATCACCATCGGAGAACGTGGTCGAGGCAGCGCTTGGCGTTGATGCAACTGAGTACGCAGATGACCCAGACACAGATGCTGTCAACTCCTGTGCAGGACCCCTCGTTCGTTCGTATTCTCTCAAGCGCTCAGGGGAGGATGAGTGTAGATATGTGTCAACCGAAAGCGGCTTCGATCTGACTGGCGAGCTCCCGGGACGTGAGTTTAAAGCACTGTCGGCTCTTGCCACTGAACTTCCAGGACGATTCGCATTAGAACTGCCTGCTCTTGCGCCGCTGGAGTTCTCTGACCACGATGGTGATACTCGCTCAAGTGACATGGGACGTGTATCGGCAACACCGAGCGATCCTCGTTTCGCCATGATAGGGCGCTTGAGTTTCCCGTGAAATTTCACATCTGTACCAGAGAAGCGTCCCACAACACCTTCGCAGAAGCCCTGTTGGTGAATCGATGTTAGTAGTGTGTCGACCGAAAGGACAGAAGAATATGAAAAGATTCAAAAGAAAGTGTTAAAAACATGGCAAATGCGTAGAGAATATAGTAAAGATACAAGAATAGACATAAACTGGGACAACGCAAAGAAGAATACGCACCAAGTAATACCCAGTTTCAGGAAGTTGCATCAACACTGTGATTTCATCATCCTAGGGGCGAGACACGTTAGTATTTTGAGAAAAGGATTCCACAAAGATAGTTATTCTAAGACTCAGAGGTGATCCCTCACGGCCCAAACAACATGAAATTGTATGTCTCGGCCAAAATTATCTTGGCACTTGGAAACTGAACCCAACGGTATCCTGAACCAAATAGCCAAAACACTGCCAGAAATGAACTGCTGTACCCAAACTCATGCTCACCTTGAGAAACATGAGATCACCAATTTCCCTTGCGACGCAATCCACAGTCGCTGTACAACGCCCAACGCCTCCCTTGGCGGCAAAGCGTGTCCAGCGGGCAAGCTCCTGGGCAGCCATTGGCTGCCAGTTGGTACTTCCGGTGATGGGTACGGTAAATAAGAGAGAACTTTTCAAATATGACGACACAGACGTATTGGTTGATATGTGGAGCCAGCGTTACGTTCTTGGGTATGGAATCGAGTTTAGTGGGTATATGAGGATACCACAGATGTCCGAATGTCGGTCAAACGAAATTGCAGCAGCAGATGGACGTAAACTGTGAAAACGAAGAGAAAGGAGTGAGCATGTATTTTTGTCACGGCTCGGCCTGTCAAGAATGGAGATCAGAAGACAGGGCAGGTACAGATCTGTGGAACATGACAATCATAGACATCTTGCCCTGGAACGAACGCGGGAGTACACGTTGCAGGACTCACGGTTGCGAGACTCACCTGTGGATTAACTGTGCTCAACGTCGCCAGAGCTCTCGCTAATGTGCACAACCGACACTGAATCGGAAAAAGAGTTTGAATACTTAAATGAGATTATATAAGCCGTATTATCCTCGCACTTGCGTAAATGTATTACATAGTAACGAGTAATAAAACACGTACATACAAACCTGCTTGGCACCTCCTGCAATCGGAATCTTTGAAGTAACGGTGCAGTTGGCGCTACGATTTTTCGGAGGTTGATGACTTTCCATAGAGTTTAGTAGCCGGGACCGCATTGACAATGCCGCGGCAACACGCAAGTTTTAACTTGCGGTTCCTAGCTGTATCAGTTCTGGGGTACTTGTCACTGTCAACTAACTTCACCCCTGACCCCGTTTCCCACTTAATACTCCCTGCTGGCAATGGCAGAATTATTTATGACTTCTTGACACTAAGAAATCCTTTCCTAATAGTAATTTATCTAGGGGGACATGATGCGCTTTGTTCTACAAAAGTTTGTATCAATCAATTGATCAGTATACATCTTGTCGGCATTCATGGAACCACCGAGATCCTGGATATTGTACCCAAAACTACCGCGCATGCTAGGATTACATGTAAAAGGGTAAGACCGGTGCTCGACGTTATCTACTTCAATATGTACCCAGGCATTATGATCGTGTTGTCCAGCCTCACCTCAACCGCTTGTAATGGGTTATCTCCCAAAATACCCATATCAGATTTAATTCGAACATGGGCTAGCGGAGCGCTCTATGCCGACATCGCTTTGTCCGCTCGGCTGGGCGCCAGTTCTAATTCCAAGAATTTAGTCTATCAGCTCAGAAGCTGGGAGCTAATCAAAGGCTGGTGGTATGCAAACAATTCAAAGTGGAATATCACCTTTTTGAGTCAAGACTCACTGCAAATGTGGCCTCAGAACAAGGGAGAAACGAGCGAGTAGACGTGCACAACTCGCAAGTAAAGATCAAAGACATTTGCATAATTATGCGGAACGTCTCGGAAATATCCGAAGTAGGACCCCGTAAGCACCGAGAACGCGCAGTGCGATAGATAGTAGACTTGCTTTCAATGATAGCTTCACCTTCCATATCCCATGAGCCTGAAATACCTCAGTTTGAGACAGTCTTTGTTGTAAATCTTAATACATATACAAAAACTGGACAGAAAACAATGGCGAAACCAAAGTCAAGGAGGTGAAGTCTATGAAGGTCAAAGAAGTCGTATTTCACGTCTTGAATTCCTCACGACTATGCTTGCGAAGCACGATACATCACTCGATAAGGTTACCGAGAAGAAATGGTACACCTCGGCCGAATACTCGTGTGGTTGTAATGTGGCCTGCACAGGGTGCGAAAGAGTGTATGTAGAGATACAAAAACATTGCGGCGTGCTCGTAGTTCGTGCTGTAGCTCATGTAAGAACTACGAAGGTTCCGGCTGCGAGTTTTCATAGGGGTGTGGGGCCTGTTAAATGTCTGCGAGCGCTGAATAGTTAGACGATCGTTAGCGATACAGTAATCCACTGTCACTTGCGTCAGCAAAACTTCGAGCATGTGCTGTGCTGTGATAAATGAACTCAGGAGGCTGGACGACGTGATGTATTATGGGCTTATAGTCACCACCACTGAAGGAATCTATCATGTTGCCTGTGCTGATGACCTGAGGACAGAACGTTAAGTTTGCGATTGTTACAGTAGTTTATTCATTTGATTTTGCGTTCTAAAGCATGAGTCCCAAGATACCTAAATGTATATTAATTGGTCTGTACACGGTGAGCGTCGAATATGGGCCAGCGGAGCATGCCGTGCTGTCTATACCAAAATTACTTTGCCCGCTCGGCTGGACGCTAGTCCTACTCCTGGTACATACCTTATTCCAAGCATTTTACCTATCAGCTCAGAAGCTGAGACTCCAGCTGATCAAAGGCTCGTGGGATGCAAATTGATTCAAAGTGGAATATTACCTTTTCGAATCGAGGTTGCGCACCAGGTGAAGGCAGCTCAAAGCTTGGTGCATGTGACTTCAACATCGCGATAATATATACGATTAAGGTACTTTGATGGTGCGGAGGAATATCGGGTAGTGGGTGGCCAACTTTGAAAGATTAGAAGGGATGCTATGACGGCGTGAGGCGAGAAGTTTGCGGATTCATAGTCGCGCCAGACTAAGTCAAGCAGGCTGGGTCGCCAACTTTATCGCGCCACATAAGAAGATAGGAAGTGAGTTGAAATGGAACAAGTTTGAAAGTTTGGAACGACGTCGTGCGGCGAGAGATAGTCGAGTATATTCAAAGGCACATCGGCAGCGGGAGCCGGGACCTAATATGGGAATAAAAATCCACACAAAAGTTTACAGACGGCACTCTCTACCCACTAAAGTTGGTGAATTTGGGGATACAGGCGTCACCGTGATTGAATTTCCATATTGAGATCATGAAAATATCATACAGATTCTGGAATGAAAAGCTCATCCATATCAAAATTCGACAGTGGCTCGATCCTAACTTGAAGGTCTGTCCTTCGATCCTAATATGAAATATTAACTTACCTCGATTACAACAGAAACATCAAATGCCATACAAACCATTGGTTAGGTGGCGTGACATGGAAATGGAAACCACGGTCCTTGGCAAGCGTTCTGGTGAGGATCTGCTTGTTGCTGACTTGGTTGGAAACCTCCTCCACCCAAATTCCACACATATCAGATTTGGATTCGGAGGATGGATTTGATGACGGTGCGGACTGGCTGAATAGCGATCACAGCCTTCCTGCGGAGTCCAAGACAGTGGAGAAAAACTCGTTTATGCTTGCTGGTATTGATTTACGTTCACTTTATCTATGCGAACCACTTTCAGAGTCGAGCGCTAAACAAGCTTCGAGTCGCAGCCTGTTTCTGCGCCCATGAAGAAGGTCGGGAGTTCGTCAGTCTCTATCCGATCCTTCTGATTGGAAGTAATTCACCAGATTCACTCAAATTCACGGTAAATTAGCAGCCTTCAAGTTGTAAATTCATGGTAGTTCACGCGGGTAAATTTGAGAGCCTTTGGGAGCATTGTGAATTCACCCTGCGAATGTCGGAAAATTCAAAATACACCGTGCACTACTACCAAGGGTGTCCCACAGCAACTTTCACTTCAGGAATCAAGCCTTCAACAGGAGATATCGGAATGTTAAAACTGGTGCATATAAAGAGGGTCTACCATGTCGGTGAGTCGTGTGGAAAGATTCAAGATGCAAACCCGTACTCACATTTCAAGGACCCAAGGGGAGTCACTAATTACTCAATTTTACGGCACATTTTCTTGTGCTACCATGTTGGTGAGTCGTGTGGATAGATTCAGCAAACTATTCGTACTCACACATTCACTTGGATGTTCGCAGTGTCTGCAATGTTTACTATGTTCGCAAAAGATAGGACAGTGGTGGTGCTGACTGTCCGCACTGGCAGATATTGCTGCTGTCAAAACAACAATGGCAATGAGAAAAGAGAAACGCATTGTTTGTGAGGATAAGAGGTAGGATCGAATGAATCTGAAGGTGATGGTACTAAGAAGACGCCTTTTATATCATGATGCTGAGCGGTGAGCAAATATTGTCCATGGCAATGTATTAACATTTACTATCCACCTGAAATCTCATTTCAAACAGATGACGTCTGCAATGACAGCAGATCGCCACCTAACGTCTACCTGAGAAAGCAGGGTCACCTTTGCATGTAACGAAATATCACTTTGCAAATCATTAATGAAGGCCAATCCATCGGCGATAATGGGCCTTGCCTCATAGATGAGCTGGTGCCAGCTCGTGTCTCTGCACCCAATTACCTTGAATTCACGACTTTGCAAAGCACCCTCATATGATTATCTGATGCCACAGCAACAATGGGATCCCACTTATTTTTATTATAGTCGCACAGAAGCTATGGACGTCGACATTATGTCGCTCAAGAGCACGGGCCAAGATACTCTCGTGACTATAATATAGCCTGCACAGGGTGCGAAGAAGTGTTTGTAGAGATACTGCAGTGTGCTCGTATGTTCGTACTGTAACTCACCAAGGTACATAGTGGGATTTCGACGAATGGTTGTAGTGAGAAAAACTATCGTTTATACTGAGGTTGTGACGGCAGCCACGAGGTCCATCGTTTGCATGGTGATATGAGGTGGCAGTTAGCCTGATAGTTTTGTATAACCAGTGTCTTGATATCAAGTAAATAACAAATACTTGTGACAGAAGGTCGATGTCGGTGAACAACACGTATGCGAGCTTTCGAATCTAGTGAGACGGTGCGTCGTGGCATGCTGGAGTGTTTCATTGAACGAGCGCGTAGTGCGTTTCCGCATAATCATGGAAACAGCTGTAAGTAATGGAATAATGCACAATCTCAGCTGACTCACGTTAATTCGGACTACACTCCATACTACTCTTCCCATCGTCGTGCGGCTTCACGAAGCACTCAAGACATGTTTCAAGCCAGCTGTGTGCGAAACTAATGAGATTCCCGAAAATTTGGTGGCACGTGTGACAAATTTTAAAAAAGGAGTTCAAGTCATGATTCAGTCAACTAGCCGAAGTTGCAGGTGTCAACACCTGTCAATTGGTTGCTCTCGCACTTGGTGGCAATCAACAGGCTAGAAAAGTTGAACTCCCAGTCAAGAACAAGGACATATTTGCGCGTAACGAAATATCACCTTGCAAATAATTAATGAAGGCCAATGCATCGGCGATAATGGGCCTTAGGGCTGCACACCGTACCGTATACCGTACATTACATTGGCAACGGACAAAGCAAACGGTACAGTATGGAGCATTATACGGACATACGACGTACTAGTATGTACGGAATACAAACCAAGTTACAGCAGTGTGCAATTCTAGTGAGATTTATATTGCTTCCACTACGTGTCATATACAAATATTTCCATGGTAAAATGGAAATAAAACCAATTCAAAAATGCCAACAATCGAAATCCCAGTCAAACCTAAGCTCAGCGCGCGCGCGGCCTGGGAGCGACGAACCACTGCAGTTCTAAGACTTGCCTGCGCCATACGTCAATGATGAGAGAATAAGGCACCTCTCCGAGGCTGACTGGTTGACCGAAAATTCAGTAGAAGAAGACGACAAGGTCGAGGTTGATCAGCTGGAGTTGCGTGTTGTCCGTATTGTGATCATCTGTAATGGCGTGTAGAAGTACGCTCGTTCTTGCTAGTTTCATCGAAGATAACGAACTCTGAACCATTGCCAACAAAGAATAAGTGGTGTGGTGATGCCGTGATGGTGACATTGTGTTCGACTGCAAGCCAGATGCAAAACGGCGTCGCAGAGACAGTGGGAAGCGAGACAGATGCCAGCGCCGGGCGGGCGATGGCAGAACTGATAGTGGGATAACATAATCAGCGATAGAGGGCAGAAATACGAGAGAGACAAAAACGAGTCTCAGAAGAATCATCTCTCATTGGCTGCGACCCGCGGGTACACCTCGTCTGCCCTCCCTCAGCTGTGTTCGCCCTCCCTCGTTTGGTCTACACAGATATTCAGTCCGTTGCAAGCCTTCTTGATGTTGCCGGCGAGGATGAGGAACTCGAAGATGGGTAGGATAGTACATTGGACTAGATATTACTACGTATGGAAAGCCAGACCACCTCAGAACCTTCCTAGTAAGGTAAAAATAACCTTGTGCGACTCGCCACTGTTCGAAAAAATGAAAATTTATTGACCTTCAGTTATTTAATGCGTGTGCAGGTCTGGAGCTCCGGCCGCAAGAAATATATCTTATGAAAGCAGACGATGGAATAGTTTGTGCCTGCAAAGCATAAACCATGCAAAAACGCAATGATGGCTTCCAAATCTAGGCTCAGACAAATGTTCCACCTTGGTCACGGTGAACAGTTATCGCAATGATTTAGACACACCTTCTATGTGCCCCAACAGCAAAATACTAATAGGTCTCTTTGCTTGCAAAGTTCTTGATCGCGAGTGCATTCTAAAATCATTGCAGATACTCTGTGCAGTGGTCCACAGATCAGTGCCTGATATCGTAGACACATCTACAGACACCAATCCATCCAATATGCAATCGACTAAGCCCGAAGAGGAACTACATAAAACCTGCGGCAGCCTCACGAGTCACAACACCCAATATAATTAGTGTTTTGGACTGGATGCGTATCTGAAGGTATGACTCGCCATGGAGCAAATGCGACAACAATTTGCACAGAGGCTAAGATGAACATCTAAGGAAACTATTCATTAGTGACGAGGTGTGTTGTGATTGGAAAAAAATGTTGTTATCGGCAGGTTTCTAACCTACACAATCAAAGAGAAGCGCCTGTTGTAGCAACCACCAGGCTAGACCAGTTACAGTGAACTTCCAAAGAAAGCATCCATGAGTGGATATCAAGGTGTGACCTGATAAAAAACCTCGTGATCGGCAGGTTTCAAACCTGCAGTCTAAGAGAAACAGATTTTGGTTCTGTCGTAGCGACCATCAGGCTAGACCAGTTGCGTGAACTTCTAAACAAACTATTGATGAGTGAATATCAAGGTGTGTTCCGGTAGAAAAAAGCTCGGCGTCAGCAGGTTTCGATCCTACATAGTCCAAGAGAAAGAGATTTTGATTAGGTTGTAGCAACCATCTGGCTAAGACCAGTTCCGGCGAACTTCTCAAGAAACCATCCACGAGTGAATGTCAAGGTGTATTCTGATAGAAAAAAAACTTGTCGTCAGCAGGTTTCAAACCTGCACAGTCCAAGAGAAGCAGATTTTGATTCTGTTGTAGCAAACACCAGGCTAGACCAGTTGCGATGAACATCCAAAGAAACCATCCACAAGTGAATGTTAAGGTGTATTCCGATAGAAAAAACCTCGTCGTCGGCAGGTTTCGAAACTGCACAATGCAGGGGAAACAGATTTTGATTCTGTCGTAGCAACCACCAGACTAGACCAGTTGCGGTGAACTTCCAAAGAAACCATCCACAAGTGAATGTCAATGTGAGTTCCAATAGAAAAAACCTTGTTCTCAACAGGTTTCAAACCTGCACAGGGGAAGAGAAACAGATTTTGATTCTGTGGCAACCACCTGGCTAAGACCAGTTACGATGAACTTCTAGATAAACCATCTATGAACGAATGCTCAAGTGTGTTCCAATAGAAAAAAACTGTAGGTTAACAGGTTTCGAACCTGTACAGTCCAAGATAAACAGATTTTGATTCTGTTGGCAACCGCCTGGCTAAGGCCCGTTACAATAGACTTCTAAAAAGAAATCATTCATGAATGAGTGAATGTAAAGGTGTGTTCGACAGAAAAATCGGAGTTAAACTTGTTTAACTAAGTTGAATCGATTCGCGACGCTGGTCGAAACAACCTCGTGACTCTGCGTCATACTTAGAGGCCCCTTTACCAATCTAGATAAAGTGTCTGACTGATAAACCTTGTCATCGGCAGGTTCCAAAGAGAAACATATGTCGATTCTGTTGTGGTAACCACACTGGCCAGGTTAAAGTCTTTAACTCTTCCACTTGGCGACTCACGAGACTTCCAAAATTGAAAACTTATGGGCACCCTGATTGACACGGCCCGAAAAAGATGACATGAACAATAAAATTCGAACGTTCACGAGACAACACAATTGCCCCGACGAGGGACGAAGACTGAGATAATTTTAATTCACCATCATTAGCAGCAGGTTCAATATGGTTGACATCACCACTGGGTGTGCCGTGCGCGGGGTTTCTGGGAACACAGCTCGAGACAATCAGCAGATACTAAAAAAACAAGGAAATGAGACACTGTCACCACCTTGAAGGCCAGACATAGAGGATTGAAGACAGGAGTCTCATCTTCCCACAAAACGGTGGCCATGAAGCAATCCAGTTCATCCCAAACATAACATCATGACCTCGAACTCAACATCGACAGTGAGAGTACGGCAATGGATCACTGAGGCTATGGGGATTTCAGCGAACGCGAACTTGGCCGAGCGAACGAGCAATCGAAGAAGACGAGAGAAGAATACGATTCAGGGTCAAAAGCAACACATGCAGGAAGACGACCAATTTGAATGAGGTCCCAGTGGTAAAACACGATATAACGCACTCCCTTATGGTAGTGGGGATAAATCTATATGACGCATTAGAATGGTCGCACAAGGTGTTCGGAGGCCAATGGAAGCATTAACTTACTAGGAAGGTTTGAGAAGTGGAAGCCTTGGAAGTAGAGCACGGTGGTCTGGCTTTCCATAACTACGGGCATCTTTGTGTTAGCTGCATGCATGAATTGTATGGCAGAAGTACCTCCTAAACGATGAGAAAGACATCAGATATATGTTCAATTTTATCGCACGTACCGTCGCTTTATCAATCCTTCGGAGACATCACCCTTCCAGAACGAGAACCCAACGGCAGAGACAAAGCTGGCTGATTGAAAAGCCACTCCAAACCAAACAAACGCCCGCGTCCATCGTCCTCGCGCAAGCCTGGATCAGTATTAGAGTTACATATATAACATACATGCACATAGCACATCGATCAAGTACATATAGTACGTACTGTCCGGCATATGGCCTCGCCCCACTGGACAATAAACAAGAAAAAAAATTATCAGCTCAGAAGCTGGGAGCTGATCAAAGGCTCGTGGTGGTGGGATGCAAATTGATTCAAAGTAGAATATTACCTTTTTGAATCGAGGTTGCGCACCAGGTGAAGGCAGCTCGAAGCTTGGTGCATGTAACTTCAACATCGCGATAATATATACGGTTGATGTACTTACTTTGATGGTGCGGAGGAATATCGGTAGTGGGTGGCCAACTTTGAAAGATTGGAAGGGATGCTACGACGGCGTGTGGCGAGAAATTGGTGGATTCATGTGGTGCCAGATTATGTAAGTCAAGCAGGCTGGGTCGCCAACTTTATCGCGCCACATAAGCAGACGGAAAGCGAGTTGTGATGGAATAACTTAAAAGTTTGAAAGGGACGCTACAACGTCGTGCGGCGAGAGATATAGAGCTGATCTGTTCAACTTGCAAGTAAAGACCGAACATATACTTCACTCAATTTACCCAGAAAAGTGAGATAAGTGAGACAATAGTGAACTCGATATTTACTGACGACAAAATTGTCGTGATGCCACCCACATCTTCCACCCATATTTTGAACCAAAAAATGGCACAGCAGACTCCAAGCAAGGTTCCTGCCGCAATCTGTGGCCATGTGTGATGGCCCAGCCGAACCCTTGACATAGCTATCATGCATGTCCATGGCAAGACAACCACAGGAGCGAGCATAACGAAACGAGGAAAGGTAGGGTGGATAGGTAGCTCAAGGCAAGCAAAGGTAATATAAACAGCGAAGAAGGTGCATGTAGATGCATGTGAACTAGGCATACTGTCTTGACGATATAATCAGAAGTCTAGAAATGGATTGAGTTTCCGCACCCATAGGACACTCTACGCCCGGATGACTGTGATGGGCGTTCTTGTCGTATTGCTTTCTTGATGACCTTTGCAAGTTTTGAACACAATAATGCGCCAGTCACAAAAAAAGCGACTCCTGCGGAACGGGTATAGAGAAGAACTGCTGCGGTCAACGCAGTCACAATTTTGGACGTCTGTAGAATGGACTTAGCACTCTCTGTCGATTCTGAAAACAGGTGCATACTTCATCTAGAAACTTGAGCCATAGTGGTAGCGATGCTTTCATGTCGCCTGAACGGAAAAAGGGGGGTAAAACATCGAACGCTCCGTTTATAACAGCTCTCTGATTCATTTCATGATATAAGAGTCACTGCATGCATGTTGGTCATTCGTATGTAACTATCGATTAAATAATTCCCGGTCAGCCAGTGAATTTTCTGAAAACGGCAACCTACCTTTCTATATTGCGCGACCGTTCGAATAACTTCACTCGTGGTGTACTATCATTGGGACAGGATGCGCGTGATTTTGACAAAATGCCACGTAGAATCTCTCTAACAACTCCTATTAGTGATATAGGGCACCACGATGAGGAATGGGTCAGCACTCCGCTACCTTTATTGTGCATTTGCTGGTGGGCTCTGATTGGTGTGGTGCATTTTTCTGGTGTCTTTAGAGTTGTTCCGGACGGTGATAGGCTTTACCGTCACCCTACTTAAGTTGTACATGGGGCGGTGAAATTTATTAGCTTGAAAGCTTGAAGCTTTGATGAGTTCTGTTCTACAGAACGGTCCACGGGCCGGTCCAAAAGTTTGGTGTCGAGGGTTAGCATTGGGACCCTGCTCAGCGGTTTACATATTGTTTGTTGCACGTGTTGCCAATTTTCACCTGCATCCATGACAATAAGTGTTTGTTCGATACTTGGCAATTACTATTTTTTATGGGCTAGTTTCCACCTCGAACCTTGATGTTCACGATAAGTAAGATCCGCCGTGCCTTAATGTGATCTCTTGCAAATCTTCCGTGGATGAGTCACTAGAGTCCACCCGCAGGTCATGGGCAACTGCCAATTCACTTGAGGTCTGGATAGGCTTTGATAACCACCAAAAATCGTCGTCTTGCTGGAGTACAGACCAACACGACGGAGATGATGAAGATAAACTCGCTTAGTAGCTAAAGATGATGAGCTAAAACTCCTGTTTGTAGTAAGTACAAGCGAAGGAGACTCTAACAAATGCTCATTCAGCTACATATGTCAAATTGATTCGAACGAATACACGTGCCTCTAGGTTGAAAACTCTAACCATGACCATCATAAAGCCGAGCGACAGCTGATTCTGAAGGACGAAGAAATCGAGACCCATCGAACCCCGCATTTGTGAGTGCGAGCCAAACACAGCCAAGCTCGACGTCGCATCCATTGGTATAGACGGGTCGAAAGGACTGTCGAGAATTGTACTGACCGTCGACGGTAGGAATACTGACATATCAAAATTATTCAGATGTGCCCAGATGGGAACGAACAGTTGTAATGTTGCTTCAAGATCGGCAGTATATTTGTAATCACCGCTGCGTCATAAAATTTACCATTATTTGGACATCACAGATTCATTACTAGCAGAATGTGTTGGCACACTCATAACATGTTCTCTAACGTGCCGTCACAATTCCGATTTTCCATTTACGCGCACTAGTATTCATCGATACTGCCGACGTGGCCATACTCGTGGCTTGTTTCTAGCTTTCTCTTTGTGTGTCGATTCTTTTTATAGATGGTCAGCTGAGAGCTAATCAATGACAAGGAAGTGCACTTGTGCGTCAGCATCATGCACTGAAGCGACTGGGAGAGATCGAGGCCTGAGAGACTCGAACGAAAGTTTCTACCAGATTAATGAGAAGGTTGCTCAAGGGTGATTGCAAGACCAACAAACCAAATGTGATGCAAATTTCAGAGTTCCATATTGAGATGCGTGTAGACAAGTGATTTGCCTGTTCCCATTCAAATTTGAAGGCTCAGGATTGTCACAGAGAAGCTTGGAATATTCAAAGCTCGCTGTGATAATCCTGAACCTTCCTTTCAGAACTCATGGGATGGACTAGTAGATCCGTTCATATTATAGGATAGTGTGCGGGGGCCAATAGTTTTTGGCCACTGCACAATTTAAAGTTAGTGACGCGGCCAAGTGAGAGTGTGAGTTGTACACTTGCCACTCAAAGGATTGTGATACTAAATTTGTGTCAGGACAAGAGAACCCAATGCTCCATGATCCAAAAGGAAGAAGTATATAAAGTCAGACGTCTGTCCTCAACATGCTAATAGTTGATCATTCTGATACCTCACGATGGCACAACACGATTTCAACACGATTCACGACATCATTACTCAAGCTGTCAACCGCTATCCATCGCACGAGCTTTCTTTTATAACCTCCTCCGCACATAACACCTCCATTCAGACAAAAACTTTCAGCGCATTCAACCAATATGTTCGTAACCTTGCACGCGCAATGCTCGAGTGGGCCATGCCCACCGGTTCAATTATTGTTGTGTACCTTACTGAACATGAAGACAATATGGCTGCCATCTGGGCTTGTCTCTTGGCCGGATATGTCCCCTGCTTGCAGCCCACACTCAGTGCACAACAGGCGCACAAGGAAGCACATATTGCTCACATCAAAAACCTATTTGAATCTGCAATATGGCTCACCAACGAGCTTGGTTCTGAACAGATCAGCTCCGTTGCCGATCTGGAAGTTCACTTGTTCTCTGACCTGAAAACCTCCGCAGAGACGTTCACTGTACCAGCTGACTGGGTTGCGTTTGAGCCCAAGCCCGATGACCACGCAATGCTCTTTCTAACTTCAGGCTCGACGGGGTTCTCAAAGGTGGTCGTGCACACACACCGCACTATTCTTGCTGCATGTCGTGCCAAGGAGCAACGATTTTGCCTGCCTTCCGAGTATCGAGTTTTGAACTGTAAGACAACCATCATCAGAGCTTTCTTCTAGAATTAACTATGACTGTCAGGGGTAGGATTTGATCACGTTGCGGGGACATTGGAAATGCACGTCGCACCTCTCTTATATGGTACTTCGCAAGTCCATGTGCATGCATCTGTTATTCTGTCCGATTCCGTTCGCATGCTTCGTCTGATTGACGAAAATGTATGTCCCAATCTAGCCACGGCTTCTACTTACCAATTCATCATGATATTTTCTCAGTACATTGGTTTAGCTTTCGCACCAAACTTTCTGCTGGCCAAGCTTACTCGCGACCTTGAAAAACGTACTGACCTTTTTGGATCTTTCGACCTATCCTCCATCAAGCGTGTCATCAGCGGAGGTGAAGCAGTGGTTTCGAAAACTGCAAAGGCCTTCGCCGCTACCATGAAAAAGCTTAGCAAGAACCCCTCCGCAGTATCTTTCATAGTCTCTGCTGGATTCGGAATGACAGAAACTTGGTAAGAATGTTTACACTATCGATACAATCGAGGTGACCAGTCTTACAGTGGTGGATGCATTTTTGATCCGGTCGATATTTTTAAGACCGAACCTGCTCGCGAGTTCCTTGATCTCGGACGTCCAATTAAAGGTTGCGAGATGCGCGTCGTCGACCCTATCGATGGCACCACTCCGCGTCAAGATGGCGAGAGCGGTGAGCTTCAGGTTCGCGGACCGATGATTTTTGTAGGATACTACAAAAATCCCGAGGCTACATTCTCCAGCTTTGTTGAAGGTGGCTGGTACCGCACTGGTGATGTAGGTATCATTGAAAGTGGCGCCATGCGCCTTATCGGTCGCATCAAGGACACTGTTATCATCCATGGTGTCACATATGGTATCCCCGAACTCGAAACCCATCTCCAGACTTTGGAAGGCGTCACGCATTCCTTCCTCTCTGTTGCTCCGTACCGTGTTCCTGGCCAGGAAACCGAAGGGTTCATCATTTTCTACTCGCCATCTTTCGACCTTGATGAAGCGGACGCGCCCATGAAGCTCTTTGCCACGCACCGTGCTTTCCGTGATATCTCTGTCAAGATGATCACCCAGCCACCTCAACTGATCATTCCTGTCCCCGTGAAACAGATGGAGAAGACAACACTGGGGAAAATCTCCCGTGCTCGCCTTCTCATCCTCCTTCAGAATGGTGGGCTGGCGAAGCATATCGCCCGTGCTGACGAGCTTCTTAGCCAGGCACGCGGCGCTTCTTTCGTAGTCCCCTCCACAAAAACGGAAAAGGTTCTTGCCAAGATGTTCGCAGGTATCCTGAACCTCGCAGACAACGAGGTGTCTGCGAACGATAACTTCTTTGAATTCGGTGGTACATCCATCGGCGTTCTCAGGTAAATACATGATTTACCGCCCTAAAATGATCTTCACTAACTTTTATAATGTGTAGACTCAAGCGTGAGGGAGAGGCGTACTTTGGCCTACCTGAAATCCCCGCCATCCAAATCCTAAAGCACCCTGATGTCTCGAGCCTGGCCAACTATGTCGACTCCTTGCTTTCAAAAGGCAGCCAAGCTGAAGAATACGATCCGGCCGTTCCCCTCCAAGTAACCGGAGACAAGACACCCATCTTCTTCGTGCACCCTGGAGTCGGCGAGGTTCTTGTTTTTCTCAATCTCGCAAAGTACTTCCAGAATGATCGTCCGTTCTATGGACTCCGTGCTCGTGGCTTCGAGCCTGGTCAACCCTTTTTCACGTCCATGGACGAGATGGTTTCCTCTTATACTGCAGGTGTCAGGAGGATCCAGCCGAAGGGACCATATGCCATCGCTGGCTACTGCTACGGCGGTTTGATGGCGTTTGAGGTGGTCAAGCGCCTGGAGGCCATGGGCGAAGAAGTCAGGTTTCTCGGTCTCGTCAACATCCCGCCTTATATTGCCCAACATATGCACAATATCGACCTCATGTGTACGCTGAACGTCGCGTTCTTCCTCGGTCTTTTGTCCAAGTATGATTCTGAAAGTATGGCACCTGCTCTTAAACCGCTCGCTCAGAGGGAGAGAATTGAGATTGTGTGGAAGATGTCGCCTCCTGAACGTCTCGCCGAGCTCCAGCTGACACCTGAAACTCTCCAACATTGGATTGATGTTTCTGCGTCTCTCATGCGCTGTGGAAAAGGATACAGCCCGTCGGGCAAAGCTCGTAAATCATTCATTTCCTGACTTCAGCGCTGCTTACTCACCCTGTCGTGTTTCTTTTTAGCGGCCATTGATATTTTCTATGCCGTCCCGCCTCGCGGCCCGGATGACAAGGTCAGCTGGCTTAATGAGCTCAAACCATGGACTGGTTTCAGCCGTAGCGACCCAACATTTACTGACGTGCCTGGAGAGCACAACACGCTCATGGACATTGATCACGCCTCACAGTTCCAGAAGCTCTTCCGCAGTCGTCTCGAGGCTCGTGGAGTGTAATGCTAGTTGCATTTGTCGATGTATCTGTTTTCTCATCAGTTATATGTTTGTACCCATACTACCATTGCGGCCTCGTCTAAATCATAATGGTCATTGAGTTTAAAAATTCGCTGATGCACTATCGTACACATCATACCCATTTCGAGAAACATACGTATATGGACGGTCTGCGGCTCCTCAGTTGTAATGTTTTACAACTATGCCTTCAATGACCTCCTCTTCGACATTGTGTTCCATCCCCTTCTTAAGATCCGACCTACCATACGTCGTTGTCCTTCCCTTCCTCCAGGCCGCGCACAGTGGGGCGTCCTCGTCAGGGCACCGGCGCAGGATGCCGAATTGGTGTAACACCGGGCTCTCAACACACGGCAGTAAGCGAACATTGTCATCTGGCATCGAGACGAAGAATACGCTCAGACGGTCGTAGTTGCGCTGATCCTCAGGAGGCTGGACAACGCGATGTATCGTGGGCTTATAGTAACCACCAGTGAAGAAATCCATCATGTCGCCTGTGTTGACGACCTGAAGACAGCATGTTGAGTTCGCGATTACGGTGGTTGACTTATTTGCATACCAAAGCGTTCTCAATGTGGCGAACCCATTTCCATCTGCCATCAGGAGCTTGAATTTGCAGGCCTCCGACAGGTTGGCTCCACAGAATGGTGACACTGCCAACGTCTGCGTGGTTGAGGTGTATACGAGGACAAGTAGAAAAATAAAGTATACCTGTATGTCCCTTCAACCAGACATTGTTGGATTTCTCCTCTTCTTCCTTCGTGCGCCTATAACTTCAGAGATATTGTTCAGGTTAACGAGCAGCCACGATTAAGGGTCACTTGCTATTTCATAAATCTGACTGCACAGTTTCCCATCAATACAGCATTCGATAGTATAGCAGAACAAGACCAACCACATGTTTCTCCCGTGCCATCAAAATTGTGCTTTTCCACTAATGTCTCCTCGGGCAACTCGAGGCTCAAGGCGAGCAAGCTACATGGGACCGCTCGTGAGATGAAGTATTGACAAGAAGCTCGCGAAGAAACTAACCGGAGGATTGGATGAACGACGTTGAAGTGATTATGTCGGACGAAGGCATCGATTTCCGGGAGGAACGGACGCAAGGCCTGAGGGTGCGGACGCCTTGTAACATCCTTATTAACTGTCGAAAGTGTAGGGGACACCTATTACACAGCAGAAGACTGCAGCACCTACTTCCATAGTGCTCGATCTGATCGAGAATCTGATTCTCCGTGTCCACTTTCTGATCATTGGGCGATAAGAGCAAGTTTCATATACCTTTCCTTGCTGAGATGACTCACCCAAAATTGACGACCTTTAAAACCTGCATAGTACCCAACCTTTTCAATGTTCGCAGTGTATGTCTTCATTTCATCCGGAGGGACAACAGTAAAAGGGACGTTAGCTATATCAAAGATCCTGTCACGCTACAACAGTATTTCAGAAACTTTGGTATGAGTTACGGACACGAGCCCACCTGAGCCTGGTTATAACCATGATTGATAGCATAAACAAAACCGTAGGCGCGCAGCGCATCTCGAAGCTGTGGATAGAGCTCTGCCCGTCCTTCCGGTGTACGGGCCTTGGAAAGATCAACAATGGCCAGGTCCGCAAACTCTACTAGTATATGCTAAATCATTAGCGAGACATACGATATTGATTAGGTACTGCCTCACAGTGCTCATCTGTGGCTGGAGGCGGGATGTAGCGCCCACACTCGGGCAATGTTAGGCTAGGCATGATGGTCATGAGAGAAAGGAGGACTTGGAACAGAATATAGGTCCCATTACCACTTCTTATAAACGGGACAGAATCGATCCACGTCGAGATAAGAAATCAGAAAATAGACATGTGCAGTGGTACTATGACCGACCAGGAATCTGGTGACCCTTTGGACATCCGGGGAGCCGATGGATCATCATGGCGCTCATCACTCGAGAAGCGCGCGAAATTGTTGTGTTTTGTTGTGTCCAGCCCAAGTGACTGAGTTTCAAGATTACGGCAGAGGAAGGAGAAACACAACACACATCCAGTCGTTGAACGTTGAACCCTGGTTCACACGCACGACTGTCATCGACTCAATCCTGGGCCGATGCACATTACCATTCTTCACTAGTCAAAGCTGGTCGAGTATGAATGAATCACAATTCAAGGCATGATTGCGGTGACTGTTCAAACGTTCACCGTTGCACCAGTACTGAACTTCTTGCATGACTGAGAGGGTAACAGACTTTTCATACGATTTAACTCCCCTTCTTGGTCGGTCGCACTTGCTGCAACAATTGCAGATTGCACCTGTATTTGTATAAGACAGCAACTCATCTACAAATCCAGGTTCAATCTGCAATGCAGTACCAGAACTCGGTCATCAGATGGTATCCAACTTGACCTCGGGCTTTTGGAAAAAATACTGTTTTGGTTGTGTGTGGCCTCAGATGCATATGGGCGAGTAATTTTTGTCACAAAATGATCGCTTGAAGACTCATTGAATAGGTTCTCTTGGGTCCGTCGCTCCCAGTAAGTCTTGTTCCATAACTGTGACAGTGTTCTTCTCACTCATCACTCCAAGTTGGGGCGAAAATGATCCAGCAATAGTATCAGGGACCGTCCATCCTTCCGAGTCTAGGAGGTACTACTAGTCCCGTAACGGGGTTCAGTACTGGTTCTCGGTCATCACTCCCAAACGTAGTGCGTTTGGATTTGGTCTGGTGTTTGGCATTAGAGTCACAGCAGCTAAGTTGCGGAGCACGACACTTAACGGAGTTCACCTACCGTGCAAGATGGACTGATCGGGAGACCCCGACTACCTTTTAGCGTCTGGCGGATTCTTATATCTCTTGTATCTGGTAGAGATATTCTTAACAGGTGAGTTGTATCCAAATTAGGGCGGTTACGGGTGACCTGGATACATCAGAACAACGTAGTCAATAGTCCACCACTCCATCCTGATCATGGATGGAAGCATTCGATCTGAGGTTCTCGACTTCGGGAATCTTAGTATGTCTGCACACAATATTCACATGTTTACATTTACCTCTTCCCTAGCCATCCTCGATCAGAGCCCTACAATGTGCTTCGAATGTTATAGGGATAAATTGTGTCAAACCATGAGTCACAGTTAATAAAATGAATTACGGCCATGCACAGCGCGCATCGAGGGCACAGCCCAGGACGCAGCAGCGACGATGGCCCATCGGAACACTTGCGACATGAGCAGAGGTGAGGTACTGTGACAAAAGGAGTCGTGAACTCTGCAGAACGGATTCTGGAGTCATAATGTAATGATGAGTATCTGCAAGTAAGAGAAATTCCTCCGATACTTAAAATACATGTACAAGCTATTGACACAACTTACATTCAAGTCGTTGTCAGTCGATTCAGACCATCAATGAAGTACGATCGAATTTTACTCACCTCTAGAGATACAGAGGGAAAATATTTTCCCTCGTTCTATGCTTCCCTCGTCTGCTTGTCAACATCGCCCAACGATTTAGCAGCGTCATCCAAAATGGCCGGCGTCTTGTGCACCTCCAAAGTCTCCAATTCTATGGTGTGTAAGTCGTCTGTAGCTGTCGCATTCTCAGCACCTGTCTCAGGGTCTCCCACCTTCTCGCTGCGGATGATCGTACGCTTGAGCGTGTAGCCACGAATAAAGAGAACGAGAACGAGACCAAATGCGCATAACGGCGTGCTGACCAACCAAATCGTGCTGAGAGACTGCAAGTAAGCGCGCCTGACCTCATCACGCACCGTTGGGTCCTGGTGGGAATAATCATTAAGCCTGGACCGAAACCATGGAAGTGTGCTTACGGGAATAGAAGAAATCTGCTTGATGCTACCATTCAAAGCCAGAGCAGAAATGTCGATTGTGAGGCCTTGGATTCCCTGCAGTTTCTGCGGCAGGACGCTGAAAATGATAGCTTCCCCGAGCGTGATGCCAAATGTACTCCCAAGAGTTCTCAAGGCCGATAAGTGCCTATGAAAGATAGATCATAAAATCACTCACCGGATGAACATAAAAGCGCCTGTACTGGTAGCCATATCCTTAATAGGCATAGCTGCCTGTATGGCAACAAGCGGGGTCTATTACAGAAGTAATGATGAGCGTGCATCCTTAGGATGTGGATAACTCACCTGGAACATGCAACCTACACCGAGGGAAGCAATAAAGGGGTAGATTTCCTGCGCGGTACTGAATAAAAGAGCTGTAACGACAGCGTGACTTCGACGCTGACTAAATACATACTTAGTGGCCGTATCATCCAACATGATCATGAGGCCAAAACCAAGCGTCATGACAATCCACCCGAACCACATGATAGGGCGGTATGCCCCTATGCGAACCATAACGATCCCAGAAACCGATGCCGTGAGCGAACAGCTTAACGAGTAAGGAAGCATTCTACGTATATCAGTAGGATATAATAACAACAATACATAGATTCAATACTCACCTGATGCCAGAACGCGTTACCGATGCGCCAAGAACTCACGTCGAGTTCAGCACAATGCAGACTTGAAGGTTATGAGACAGGCCTACCTTGGTAATACATTGGAAGGTAGCTAGAAAACCCATGATGATATCAAGTATAAGGTCTGTCTACAGAACACTCACAAGTTACCTAGAGTAATGTGCATAAATGATTGTTACTCCGGAGACAGATTCGCATATATGACACACCTGCAAAGAATACCATAGCATGCAAGAAGTCAGAAAGTAATGTGAAGCCCGTCGTACGTGTCTGGAAAACCATAAGAGATAATATTAATATGGGCAGCATTCTCGATGACTTGCCCTGAAAAGACGAAGAGGGATAATTGGGGACCGCTTCGTGTAAGTCTCATTAATCCCACCAACGATGAGCAACGTTCCTCCCACAGCTAGGAGTGCAATTGTTTCGGGGTTTTTCCCTAAAAGAAAGTAATAATAAGCTCCGGTTCTATGGAGCAGGAATGAAATTACACGTCGTTTCGCTCGAGTTGAGACCAATAAGGAGACAAACAACGCCTGTGACGATCACAAAAAGCCCAACGAAATCAAATTCTCGGACATGGTCACGGAACGGCCTTCCTTGATGCGGATTTAAATTTAAGAAAAAAAATAAAATCACCCCAGCCAAGCCGCCAGTCGGTCTGTCCATGAAGTAATAAGCTTCTGATCTCGGGGAAACATTAGGAACATATAAAGCGCACAAATTAATCCAGAAACACCTGATACGTGTCGATCATGAACCTTCAGTACACAAATAACACACGCACACAAACTCACCATCTCCAAGATACATGATCAGTCAAAATCTATAGCACAAAAAATCAATTTTCAGATCCCTTCAGAAGATAGGAGACCTCACGCCGCCAACTAACGGTCCGATAACACTGAGAAGTCAATAGACTTTTATGTTCTAGAGGCTTAATGGGGTGTTTTATTCTGTCTTACCTTGCTATCCCCCAAGTGGTGCCGATGAAACCACCATACTTGCCTCGCCTAGAAAATAAATGAGATCAAAGATGACCCGGTGTTGGTAACACATATTGACTCTTCCAATGGAACAATGTCGGATATAGTGATCTGTACGAGTTGGAAGATGCCAGCGCCAATTCCCTGTAAGGCACGAGATATAATCAACCATGTCATGCTCTGAGCTGCACCACACAGCGCTGAACCAATCTAGTCTGAGGTCAACGCAAGGTCGGATGCGCGTGCCAGTAGTAGTAACATACCAAAAATGCGAGAATGCATCCATATAGCATGCGTTTGCGGCCTGCAGGTTTCAGTCATGAGAAGTTGATTCCAAAGCAAAAATCCATGGCACTCAGGGCACTCGCCTAAAATGTCGGATAGTTGGCCATATAGCGGACCCAAAGAGCCATACACCAACATGTAAGCACTATACGGAAAATAGTACCACGTAATAATACCACATGTAACATATACGTACCTTCCCACCCAACTATAGTTCTTACCCCCTACGAGTTCAGCTACAATTGTGGGCAAGGCGGTAGCAACGATAGTCTCGCGGTATGTGAGCCAGATATTCACGAATAAAATAACGCAATTACGTACTTGATCTAAAGCTACCAAGAAGGTGGTGCACATCAAGCCAAAGAACACAATGGCCATACGATTGTTAGGGATGACATGCTCCTCGACCTTTTTCCAGGATGCATCTGGCCTTTCTTTGGCCGCCTCGATTGCTGAAGACGGCGGCTCTGCCATTTTTGTCACGTTGTGAGAGTCTCGTTCACGAAGGCAGCGAGTGGATTTGAAGAACAGACAACGTTGACTGAGAATATATCAAGATATGTTCCTCTTATCTATCATTACATACATATCATACACGTTTCATCCACGTTCATATTTTCGTTCTCAGTTCAAACGATCCTCTAATATTCAGCGTCCATAGAATTCTTTTCCCTCAGTCTTTCCAACTAAGACCGAGGTGAGCTACTTACTACGACTTGAACATCATACTTAGTACTAACGATGTATAGTTCTCACTCTCTCGTTTCTAGGTATGAACCTGTCATAGTGTAGTCTTTCCAACTAAGACTGAGTTCTCACTCTCTCGTTTCTAGTCCGAGCCTCTTCAGATCTTCACAGAATAGACAAAGATGGGTTTGCAACTTCGCATCGCACTGCATTTAATAAGGGTATAGAAGAGTTGTCAAATTCTGCCAAGGTGCGAGGTTTTCGACTCGGCTTCGGACCGACAGACGCAAATGAATTGAGCAAGAATTCGGCTTGAAATTATGGTCGCTATGAGTAACCCTTGGACAACCGTAGCCTTGAACGGTACAGATATCACTTGGAACTAGAAAAAATAATTAATATTGAGTTCGCAGATTCTAGCTATTCTGACATGATCTAGTCATACGCCGCACTTAATGCATCCACCATTTTTGCCAGCGACGTGGCACCTGGCCCACATTTAGTGATGTTTGGAAATACAGAGAAGTGGCAATTTGAATTTTGAACAAGGACGCCCCCTCAGATCTGTAAGTAATTGGCAGCTTTGTATTTCGCTGCAACTGACTGAGTGAACAATGATTAATCTTGAGGCGGGAGAGATCCATTGATCAATGAGAATCCACTTGCAGATGAATGAGAATGAGAAGAGAAAACGTGAGTGTCTACGAAGTGACAAATAAGCTTCAAAGACAGGAGACCGGAGATCGGAGGTTGGTACTGGAGATATGGAGAGATAGATGGCGGACGCACGCGTGACAGTGGATGTTGTAGAAGGTGCAATGGAAGACGTAGAAGATGCGCTATTATAAGTAGCGGCGGTGGAGGGGGTAGGAGTATATAGGGTTGAGAATAGAAGCATGTATCTTGGCAAGCTTGGTGGGGGAGGATTGGTGGAAGCCGCGATCATGGCGCTGACATCCGTGCCGGTTGGTTGCCAGGGTCGGGGGTGCTTAAATGGCCTTTGGATAATGAGGGGGGTGGAGGAGAAAACATTGGTGTTAGCTGTATTCGAGCTAGTAAAATGACGAGAGGATTGGGGTAAAAGGCTCACCTTTGTTACGAAGGGCAAAGCGAATTTTATTTCTGGCTACACGATCTTTTCACGTGTGCAGATATCTGCAAGGATTAGAAGAAGGATATGCACGCGACAGTGGTATCTTCTTTGAAATGAGTTTCATTGGATGTAGTTTCCGTGATGAATTAGACATAAATGTAGATGGGAGTGTGCTTGTGGACGGTGCAGTAAAGCCAGGAAGGGATGCCGTGCGGTGATGTCTATGTGGACGTGTGCGCAGACGCATACAAACAAGCTGTAAGCATAACAAAAACATTGAAACAAGTCAAAAACACCTCGAATGTTTCATGTGAGAGCACGCACATTTTTGTTCTCGTTTTCCCTCCTATTTGTTCTCTGCATTGTGCGTGAGTTCTCGGATGACAGAGTCGAGTTGGGGCTGTTTCTATGTAACGTAGCCGACATCCTCGATGAGTTGTGCTTGATGTCATATGGACTCAGATTTGTACGGGCTGCAAGCGGAAGCGAGTCAAAAACACCTCAAATGTCTCATGTGAAAGAGCACGTATCTGTTCCGGCTTTTGCAATCTGCTAGGAACGGCATTGTATGAGAACATGGTTCCCGTTCGATGGATGGCATCCATCGAACGGTACCCATGTTCTCATACTATGGGAGATGTAGGCTGAGTACTATGTGCTCGATATCGCATCCGATGTCAACTTGGGCAAACGTATGTGCATGCAGGGTGGAGGACAACTAGTGTCAAACGACTGTATTGTCAGTATCAGTGAATCATATTATTCGTGGATTCCAGCTATTTTGACGTGTTTATTCAGACTAGACTAAGCAAGTTCACAAACCATCGCTGGGATTCACCCAAGCTGTTTCTCAACTCTCAACGTATTGAACGGCACCGCTGTCACGACCGACAATGTCAAGATATCGTTTCCAAGGTATCAGTTCGTTCGGTGTCACTGCGATTGAGAACTTGAAGTGTACGATCATGCCATTAGTGTGACTAGTGCCAAGAATATATACCAAGGACGAGCAATAACTAAAAGGCGCTTATACTATTTTCTCAGCTCACCTTTCACCACCTACGAAGCTGATCGAGAAAGTATGGAGAACATCGATGTGAGGTATGATCACATTGTTCGATGTCGCCATATCCGCTCTACTGAACTTCTTATGTGTCCGTGTTGCAGGACAAAAGACTTGCCAGACGATTTGACGCCTTTTATCACTCGGACAACTCTGGACCCTGCTGGCGGAGGTGGATTTGGTGATGTCTGGAAATGCAATTATGATCATGACGCAAATGGTATCTCTGCCCTTGTCAGTCCGTGTATTGGATTCAATTTACCATTCGACTGGCTGATAATCGGGCCACTGGTTGATAAGGTTGCGGTCAAGGCCTTCAGACTTCCAGCGCACTATGATTTGGAGAAAATTAACAGGGTAAGTTCCGTACGAGAACTGCGTATTAGCCTATGATAACTTCTGCTTTCTTTGGACGCACCCAGAAAATCAGCCGAGAAATTGGCATATTGAAGATGCTACGCCATAAAAACATCGTGCCTTTGTGGGGTATAGCGACAGGATTTGGACGCATGTCAGAGTTGCGTTGCTTGGTGTCTCCGTGGATGCCAAACGGCACCTTGACTACCTACCTAAAATCTAATCACAACATTCTAACAGTCCTGGATCGTTCACGTATGGTGAGTAATTCCTATCATATCCTTTCGCTTTTCAAAACTCAATCAGAGTTGGAAGCTGGAGGATGTCAGCGCTGGACTTCATTACCGTGTGTTTCCATCTTCTCAAGACGTTCAAGTTGTAAACTGACCTTTAATGGAAGTGCATTCGATGCGTATCATACACGGGGATATAACAGGAGTAAATCCGGAGCTGCTGGGCATTCTTGAAGACTGACCAATATGCAGGCAAATATCCTGATCGATGAGGAAGGCCACGCAAGGCTAATCGATTTTGGTCTTTCCACTATCATCCAGCCCCTTCTTGGCCAGTCGGACTTGGCCGCGACATCTATGCATCCAGGTGCACTCTGCTATGCTGCGCCAGAACTATTTTTATCGGATGATGTAAGTGACCCGGAGTTGGTGAAAAAAAATGATATATACTCTTTTTGGTTGTGTAATGCTTCAAGTAAGCTGATGTCTGGTCAAAACACGTTCCCCTGAGGACTGATTGAACAGTTTCTCTCGGGTCGGCCCCCTTGGTCTGAGATCAAATTTCAAAAGCAGCATTTCCGCATTCCTCTCATGATATCCGAAGGTCGTGGACCGCAGCGTCCAGATGGTCATCCTAAAATAATGGACTTTAACTGAAACTTCATACAAAAATGCCTGCAATTCGAGCCCAAACTTCGACCCTCAGTAGATGAAGCACTTGACTTTGTCATGCATAGGTTTCACTCTCCAGGTAATCCTGCATAGTTGGTGGTGCTTTCCAACCGTCCATTCACACGAGCTTTAAGACTCTTGTGGTAAACCATCTGATCATCCCTCCGATGAGACGCGAAGCAACTTCCCTGGTACTCCCCTGCATGGTAGCTCTGGTGACTCGGATGCAGTAGAACAAGCCCCAGACAGTCCATCGCTCCACCCTGGTCGTAAACCGGATCCTTCAACTATGTTAGAGTCTCAGATTCAGGGATCTTCGCCTGTCCGGCCTCTAATTCAACAGTTTCGGTATGTCCTTACAAAATATTTGCATGCTTGCATTTACATTTCCCCCAGGCCTCGTTCATTACATGGCGCTCGAGTGGTGCTCAACAACATGCTTCAAAGGTTATATGGTTCGTCTGCGCCGGGTCACATAAGATGGGAAACCTCCTTCCAAGGACCTCCACATAATCCTACTTGGCACGCTACAGCATACAGTAAGTTGTTAGCAAAGTGATTCTTGGTGCTTTTCATCAAAATCACATAGTCGACGACGTCGATTATGGCCATGGCACAGCAAACACTAAGGGCGAAGCCTACGATAAGGCAGCGATACAAGTATTAGAGAACTTGGATAGAAAACGTGGGTAATATGCAGAGCGGACGGGCCAGATAGAGCGGGAAAATGTATTGGGGTCACAGCGGAGTGACCCTAACCACTATCTCTATGAAATGGAGGGAAGGACGTGAGGAGCTGTGCTACTACACTCGAGCTCCATCCGGACGAAGGTGTGAGCGCACTAACTGTGCTCAGCATTGCAGTGGAATACGTCCTAATACTTAGCAACCCGTATGTAGCATACATAGTAGTCAAGATTCCAGATCTGCAGTTCGAAATCATGAAGTGATCATCATGTGTGATTGCGTGTACATGCAGCTAAGTAAATGGATTATCAAAGATGGATCGGAAACATGGTATTCACCTAGCATAGCATACACCCACCTTGTATCTTCTCCAGCCCCCCAAAGCATCACATAATCATACTGCTTCATGGTTACTTTCAGAACATCCGCATCAACATCAAGAGACACGTCAAACGACGAATCCGCACCCGCCGCACCTAATTTATCTTCTTCCTCAGCACTATCATCATTGCTATCGTCGTTGACCAGCTCTGGCGTCAAAGTCGGGAGTGGGCTTGTGGACAGTGCACGTGCATTTTTGTTCTCGTCCTCCCTCCTTTTTGTTCCCTGTATTTTGCAGAAGTTCCCGAGTGACAGGATGTGGTTGGGATTGTTTCCATGTAATGTAGCCGACACCCTCGATGAGTGTGCTCGGACTCAGTTCTGTATGGGCTGCAAGCAGAATAAAAGCGAGTCAAAAACACCTCAAATGTCTATGTGAAAGAGCACGCACAAATCTGTCCCAGCTTTTGCAACCTATTAGGAATTCTCGAGAACAGGATTGGGGAATTGAGAGTAGAGACTCATCCACCGAACGGAACTCATAATGTCCACATAGGTTCTCATACTACGGCATATGTAGGCCGAGTCCTGGCGCGCGTCCACTGTATATGTTGGGATTTGAAAAAGGAAATAAATAAGAAGTACGTCCTAGTCTAATATTTGCAGTGTTAGTTTGGTGGTACAAATATAGCGAGAGAAAAGAATGCTCGGTGGTCGATCGACGGTACCTGATACTAGCCATGATAATAGTACGAGCTGGAAATTTAATTAGCAACTTGGTGACTTATATGTATCGACCTTACAAACCACCTCTAGGACTCACTCAGGCTGTCAATGTTCAACGTTAGCCCTTGAGCAATGTCAAAACATCATCATTTCCATAGTATCAGTTCGTTCGGCGTCACTACACTTGAGAACTTATGTTGCATTTAGCGCCAAAGCAAATAGACCTTCATGGCTTCTCCCGCGCGGTTAGAACTCCTACGGCGAGCACCAATCAGGCTTATGTGAACTAGTAAACACGGGTCTTATGGGCTATCATATCCAGTAGATACCTTCAAAACCTTGGCTTACGACCTTTACTAACTGGATCTGATCTATATTCTCAGTTGACCTCTCATCACTTACGAAACTGATTGAGGAAGCATGGAGAACGTCGATGTGAGGTATGATCATGTTTAAGTTGTCATCATGGGTGCTGTCTGCTTTACTGAACTTCTGATGTGGGTGACCGTGTTGCAGGACAGAAGACTTGCCAGACGATCTGACGCCCTTTATCACTCGAACAACTCTTTACGCCGGAGTTAACCAAGGTGCATCTGGCGATGTCTGGAAATGCAATTACAATCACAATGGTATCTCTGCCGTCGTCAGTCCATGTGTTGGATTCGATTTACCATGCAACTGGCTGACCATCGGACCATTGGTTCATAAGGTTGCGGTCAAGGCCTTCAGACTTCTAGATTATGATTTAGAGACAATCAACAGGGTAAGCTCCGTACGAGAACCACATGCTAGTCGATGCTAACTTCTGCTTTCCCTAGAAAATCAGCCGAGAAATTGACATATTGAAGATTCTACGCCATAATAACATTGTCTCCTTATGGGATATAGCAACAGGATTTGGACCGATTCCAGAGTTGCGCTGCTTGGTGTCTTCGTGGATGCCAAACGGCACCTTGACTACCTACTTAACATCTAGGCACAGCGATCTAACAGTCCTAGACCGTTCACGTATGGTGAATAATTTCCATCATATCCTTTCGCTTTTCAAGACTCAATCAAAGTTGGAAGCTGGAGGATGTCGGCGCTGGACTTCGTTATCGTGGGTTTCCATCCATCTTCTCAACACGTTCATGTTGTAACTTACCTTTGATGTAAGTGCACTCGATGTGTGTCATGCACGGGGATATAACAGGGGTAAATTAGCTTTGCTGAGGTGGTTTATTCTTGAGAACTAATGAACCTGCAGGCAAATATATTGATTGACGATGGAGGCCATGCAAGACTGATTGATTTCGGTCTTTCCACTATCGTGCGGCCCCTTCTCGGCCAGTCTCACTTGGCCATATCGTCTGTACGCGCGGGTACAATCCGCTATGCAGTGCCAGAACTTGTTCTATCAGACAATGCACGTGAGCTGCCAGTGCCTTTGGAGAAGGCTGATATCTACTCTTTTGGTTGTATAATGCTTCAAGTGAGTCGTTGGTTCGACCACGAGATGTTTGTCCGAGAGTTGACTGAGCAGGGTCTCTCGGGTCGGCGTCCTTGGTCCGAGATGCATATCAAGATATGTTCCTCTTATCTATCATTACATACTTATCATACATGTTTCATCCATGTTCATATTTTCGTTCTCAGTTCAAACGATCCTCTAATATTCAGCATCCATAGAATTCTTTTCCCTCAGTCTTTCCAACTAAGACTGAGGTGAGCTACTTACTATGACTTGAACATCATACTTAGTACTAACGATGTATAGTTCTCACTCTCTCGTTTCTAGGTATGAACCTGTCATAGTGTAGTCTTTCCAACTAAGACTGAGTTCTCACTCTCTCGTTTCTAGTCCGAGCCTCTTCAGATCTTCACAGGTTATGAGCCCTGGCTCAGACTAGGACTTTCATTTGTTTTCCCTCCTACCCATCCTACATCTGAGCCTTCTGATTCTTTCCGAACTGGAACGAGGCCGCCCTGTATCGCTGCTAGATCCTTGGATCCTTCTTATCACTCTACCTCCGTCGCCACCGCTGACGCCCATTCTTTCATCTCAACCGATACTTAATTTGCCCATTCCTCCTGCTTCGTTGATGCCATCATTGTCACACTCGTCGTTATCATCTGGAATGTCTACATCAAATATCCAAATCCCTTCCTCGTTTCCTCACCCTCCACTTGATGCCAATGGTTCAAATTACTCGTCGTGGGTCACATCTATGGACCTTTGGCTTTTGTTGTTCAATCTGTGGCGCCTCCTCATCGGTGACGAGAAGGAACCACACCCCCCAGTAAAGCTCGCTAATGAATCTGATGCAGCTTTTGTGCAACGTGTTACCACTCATGATGCCAGTACAGATGTCGTTTCTTTCTGTGAATGACAGAGTATCACGAAGAGTCTTTTGGGCATGGCTGTCCATTCTAGTGATCTAATTCACTTTACGGGCATCTCAGACCCTGCTCTTGTTTGGAAGGCACTCGAGAACAAGTACCAGGCTACTATTTGTTACAGTTGTACGTGCCCCTATTCATTTTCCCTTTATCTTCTTACTTGTATATCATGTCACATGACTCTGACTCATATGCTCAACGCATCTGTACAACACATGCCTTCCTTATTAGGATACGCAGTTACACTCTCACAGTTACCTGGTCTGTGTGCACATATATACTTATATAAGCACAGTGTACTTGTAGTAGATTCCTTACTTTAATCTTACTGGGTTTTACCTGGAACATCCTTCGCTTAGGTCTCCAACCTAAGTCGTCTAGAATCGTCTCTAAGTCTAAGCACTCCTTAGCCTTAGTCTCTATTCTTGTAGAACCACTTGGACTTATCCTTAAGGCCAGACCCTTGATTGTACTTGGAACGCGTTCCTCGTACTTTCACCTTGTCCTCTTCTGGACATTGTAAGAACCTCCCAGCAGACCGTTTGTGTCTTTTCACTGTCGCTGGTGACGCCATCCCAGTTCGTAACAAAAGATTAAAGTCCATTTAATCGCAGACTATCCAGTCTTCGACCCCGAACCCTGATAGTGTACGTGTACGCTAAACCGATTGTCAAGAGAAGCCCTCTGACAGAAGACAAGCCCTAACGGACAGCAAGACAGCGCGTGTAGGCACCGAGAAAGTATAACTCACCAGATGAATCACCAATATGACGACCAAAGAATTTGAATACAAAATCGGTCAGCCAACCAGTTTTGATGGAGATCGCGACAATTCTCGTGAATTTATCCAGTCATGCAATCTATGTTTCGACATCAATGAAAAGCTTTACACCACTGACAAGCAGAAGATCATTTTCATAACATCCTTCATGACTGAAAAGAATGCTAGATCTTGGAAAGAGCAATTCCTTGACCATGCTCAATCAACCGACACCTCTGGACAAAAAGTTGGTTATGGGACAATGGTGGATTTTATGAAAAGCTTCAAAGAAGCCTTCGACCCAGTGGATACCAAAGGAACTGCACTCACAAGACTCAGGGACCTCAAACAAGGAAGTGGAGATCTTCACACCTACATCGCTGATGTCGAGGCACTTGCAGCCAAGGCTCATATAACCGATAATGCAACAAAGATCCAATTCTTCCAAGATGGCCTGAATTGGGGCATCCTTACAAAGCTTTTCGCACTAGGAGATGTCTCAGAAGTATTCCGAGACGTTGTGCTGCAATGCGTTTCCATTGACAACTCCCATCATCATCTTCAAGCCATGAGGACACGTCATGCTCCACAGCAGAAGAAGAAGAATTATGGAAATGCACGGTACATTCTGAACTGTGATCCCAATGCAATGGTCGTAGATCAAATCTCCGATACGGAGAGATCCGAATGCATGAAGAAGGGACAATGCTTTGGATGCAAGAAGACAGGACATCGCATTCATAATTGTCCTGATAGGAAGAAGAAGACCCCGCTCCGACAAACTGAAGTCAAAGAAGAAGAAGAAGAAGACGAAGAAACTGTAAGGCGGATTGTTGAGGATTTTTGACTTGGAGAAACAAAGACTCGACGTATGTTTCTCCCAATGTATTACTAAGACTTGTACGCGCTGTAGGTGAAAGAAAAGAACTTTGTGTCCCTATCACCCTTCACTCGTGTACTTGCTTGAAATCCGTCGACACCACCGCTGTTATTAATTTGGGTGCAGTGTTAAGACTGTACTCAAGGGTAGAGAGATCCGAAGGGCTTTGGCCTCAGTTCGTACACTGTGCCCCTTTCTCGAGTAATGCCCTTTATTTCAGGGAGGAGTTATTCGTCCGAAGACCCGGAAGGGGTTGCGTGGCGGATCCGGGTGTCCGAAGGTGTCGGATACAATATGTCCAAAGGTAATTCGGAACGTAAGGAGAGGAAAGGGATTAAGGCTAGTTTCGGAACGAGTTCCTAACTAGAAACTAACAGAGATGGACTATCCGAAGATAGAGTCGGAGGTATGGACTATAGGAGTCAATCCTAAGTCTCGGAGGGTGACTTAAAGTGGAGAGTGGCTTAAGTCCAGAGGAGGCAGAATGAGTAGAATCTAAGATGATATTCGAACTAAGGTTCTACGGAGATCTACAAGTGGTTTATATACAGTAGCATCTAAGACGGATAATCAGCAAGTCCGGGACCGAGGGCTATGTACGAAGTGTAACGGAAGTCTATTAGTTATTGCACAGCGGATCAGTAAGCATGAATCGGAAATGAACACAGGAAATGGATCAGTAACACAGGACAGAAATATAAACAGCCGGAGTACTGGTAGTAGGAGAAATGACGAAAGGAGATAGACGCAGATGTTCACCAGGGAGTTAAGGTGCGAGAAGTGAGTACATTCAGATGAGTGGTCCGGACAGGATCTGTGGACCGGACGGATATGGAAACGATCGGATCTGGACGGATATGATCGGATCTGAGATTGGAAGTATGGTATATGACATGCAGCCGGAACATTTATCTCCGAAGAATTTGTGAAACTCCATCAAATCACACGACGAAAACTCAAAACACCATTTCGAGTTACTACGGCAGATGGAACTCTTATCAAAGGAGGACCAATCACACACTACTGTCTCCTGGTGGTCAAAATTGATGAATGAACCATGTATGCAAAATTCAATATCACCAAACTAGGAAGAAGAGATCAAATCCTTCTGGGAATTCCATGGCTATGCGCAATGAACTCAAGTATAGATTGGGCTGCTGAGACACTAGTCCTCCCTCGAACAACAAAATTGGACGAAATCAAAATTGATATGGATAGTGATCGGAAGAAGAATGGACTACCCCCAACCTTCCACCACCATCCTAAGAAATGGCAACATTCCCAACTTCCGAGATCCCTCGCCACCCCTCTTATTTTTCGAGATCCTGAACCAGAAGTACAAATGCCATGTACTACAGACCCTGCTCCCTGTGTACAATTACCGCGAGCAGTATCACCCATTCCCCGCGCAGAAAAGCGCAAGAATGAATCCGAACCTGAGCATCGAGTCGGACAAGAACCTATTGAGCAATGGCCAATAGAAGAACAGAAGCAAGGAAAAAGAAAAGCAGAAGAAGAAATCCCTGGACGGGATACAAATGTACCGAAACTATCCAAGTTCTATGTTCCCCCGAAAACTCTTCCCTCGGCTTCAATTGAGGAAATTCCCGATGAAGAAGAACCCGTGCCCTCGTTGATCCCAACAGAGGATGATGACCAATTCAACACAATGCAAGATGTCTGTTACAATCGTATGTACTCCTATTCATTTTCTCTTCTGTTCCTCTCTTGTATATCTTGTCACGTGACTCTGACTCATATGCTCAACGCATCTGTACAACATATGCCTTCCGTATTAGGATACGCAGTTACGTTCTCATGGTTACTTGGTCTGTGCGCACATATTGGCCTATTTAAGCACAGTGTACTTGTAGTAGATTCTTTACTTTAATCTTACTGGGTTTTACCTGGAATCTCCTTCGCTTAGGTCTCCAACATAAGTCGTCTTGAGTTGTCTCTAAGTCTAAGCACTCCTTAGCCTTAGTCTCTATTCTCGCGGATACCTCTTAGACTTGTCTTTGAGGCTGAACCCTTGATCGTACTCGGAACGCGTTCCTTGTACTTTCACCTTGTCCTCTTTTGGACATTGTAAGAACTTCCCAGCAGACCGTCTGTGTCTTTTCACTGTCGCTGGTGACGCCACCCCAGTTCATAACAATGTCTGGCATGCGCCAGAAGTACGTGAAGTTTCCACTTATGAACTAGGAGACAGAGAATTTCTTGTGGAATATGATACTGATGGAGTTAGCATGAGAATCATAGAAGAAGTTTCAATGGACACGCCCCTCATACATGATGGAACTTTCCGATTCAAACAACTCTCCAACTATTCTGCAATTCCCCTTCCCCCTCCGAAACACAGTAACAAAGCTCAGGAATTTGCCACGGATGAGAAGGAAAAGAAAAAGAAATCCTTTGAAGAATTGGTCCCGGACTATTTGCACGACTTTGCAGATGTCTTTGCTAAAGACAGACTGAACAAACTACCCCCCGAACGCCCTGGTATAGATCATCGGATCAATACTAAACCCGGTTTTATCCCTCGCACATCTAAGGTTTACCCGCTGTCAGAAAAAGAATGCACTGCCGTCAAAACGTTTAATGATGAAAACATTGCGAAAGGTTTCATCTCAGAATCGAAGTCACCCCAAGCCAGTGGTTTCTTCTTTGTGGGAAAGAAGAGTGGAGAATTGCGTCCCTGTCAAGATTATCGCTACATCAATGATTGGACAGTCAAGAACGCCTATCCGCTCCCACTCCCTATCTCCCTTGTCGCACGCCTTCACAACGCACAGTTCTTCACGAAAATGGATATCCGGTCCAGCTATAACAACATTCACATCCATCCTGATGATCGCTGGAAAGCTGCTTTTACTACGGAATTCAGCCTCTTCGAACCAAATGTCATGTTCTTTGGCCTCTGCAATTCACCAGCAACTTTCCAAGCATACATGAATCGTACCTTCCAGCAGGAGATCAATGAAGGATGGATGGTTATCTACATGGACGATATCCTAATTTTCTCCATAACCATGGCAGAACATCATGAACAGACAAGACGGGTCTTAATGAAGATACGAAAAGAACATCTGTTCTTGAAACTGGAGAAATGCACCTTCGATGCAGAAGAAGTAGAATACCTCGGAATGATAATTCGCCCCAGACACGTTGCTATGGATACCGCCAAAACCAAGGGAATCTCCGAATGGCCAATCCCGAAATCCGTAAAAGATGTTCGGTCATTCCTCAGTTTCTGCAACTTCTACCGCACATTCATTTCCCATTACCCTGATATCGCCCGACCCCTTATCGAGTTAACAAAGAAAGATAAGGCCTTCGATTTGTCAACTGAATGTATGGACACCTTCGACGAATTGAAACGACGCTTCACATCCCAACCGGTACTCCGCAACCCTGATCCTTCCCGACAATTTGCTATTGCCACTGACGCTTCGCTCGTAGCAACTGGCGGGGTTCTCCTGCAGACTGATGAGAATGGTGTCCATCATCCATGTGCATATCTCTCACAGTCTTTGAACCCCGCAGAACGCAATTACAAGATCTTTGACCAGGAACTCCTTGCCGTAATTCAGGCATTGAATGAATGGCGCCATTATCTTGAAGGAAACCCACACCCCGTCCTGGTATTCACTGACCACAAGAATCTTCTGTACTTTAGAAGTGCACAGAAGCTTACCCATCGCCAAGCACGCTGGCAATTGATTTTGTCTACTTACGACATTGAACTGCATCATGTTGCAGGTACTAAATTGGCAGCACCGGATGCACTATCTTGCCGACCCGACTATAGCTCCGGTAAAGACGATAACGAGGACCAGACACTCCTCCCTGATGCTCTATTCGTTCGTCTTATTGATACCGATCTGAAGGATGTTCTATTGTCCTCTGACCCCCTCGACGATCCTGTTTTCAAGACAGCATCTGATGCCCTCAATGGTGTGTATCTTCCTCCCATGAAATCGGCACTCTCTGACTGGAAAATTGTGGAGAACATCCTCTATTTTAAGAATCGTGCCTACATTCCACCGGCGCATCGTCCCAATATCCTGAAATGGTACCATGATCATCCTACTGCGGGACACCCCGGTAGATTCAAAACCGAAGAACTCGTCAAACGAGAAGCCTGGTGGCCTGCTATGGGCTCTTATATTCGGAAATATGTTGAAGGTTGCGCACTTTGTCAGCAAATGAAAGCCGACACACATCCTGTTCGCCCTCCACTCACCCCGATACCTTCCTCTGCAACTCGCCCCTTTTCCCAGGTCTCTGTTGATCTTATCACTGACCTCCCTGCCTCTGGAGGCTTTGACGGTATCATGGTCGTGGTAGACCATGGCCTTACGAAGGGGGTAATTATTATCCCTTGTTTGAAAACCATCACTTCCGAAGGTATTGCTAAATTATTTTTGAAACATGTCTACCACCGATTCGGACTCCATGACAAAGTCATTTCGGATCGAGGTCCGCAATTCTTATCTCGTTTCTCTAAGGAGCTTGCCCGACTTCTCGACTACATCATCACTCCATCTATGGCTTATCACCCGCAAACTGATGGTCAGACTGAAAGGCTAAATCAAGAACTCGAAACATATCTATGCATCTATTGCCGCAACAACCCTGAAGATTGGATAGAACATCTACCAATCGCCGAATTTGTCCATAACCACCGAAAACATGATGCGAGGAATGCGTCACCCTTTTATTTGATGATGGGATACGAACCACGTGCTATCCCTCACCTTATCCCTGATTCATCAGTCCCCGCAGCAGAAGATCAAGTACGATCCCTGCAGAAGATAAGAGAAGAAGCAATCACCTGCCATAACATTGCAATGCAAACAATGGCAGAACAATCCCGAGGAGATAAGTACATTCCATGGAAGATCGGAGATAAGGTTTGGCTATCTGCCGTCAATCTTAGACTCAAACTCCCATCAAGGAAACTTGCGCCAAAGCAATATGGACCTTTCCCGATCATCAATGTCTTATCACCCATCATGTTCACACTCAAACTCCCTCCACAGTGGAAAATTCATCCCACGTTCCACGCTTCCGTCTTATCGTCCTACAGCAAAACAGACGTACATGGTCCGAACTTCCCTGAACCACCACCTGACATCATCGAAGAAGAAGAAGAATACAAAGTAGAAGCAATTCTTTCTCACAAAGGAACTGGCACTCGCCGACGCTATCTCGTTTCCTGGAAAGGATATTCATTGGGAGATAATGAATGGCTCCCAGAAAAGAACTTGAAGAACTCCGCTCGAATCTTGAATGCTTATAAGAAGCAACACGCCCTTTGATTATCCTTCAGTCAATCAAACCACATCAGCACTTGATCAGCTAACACCATTCCAAATGTCTTTCCCCACCGCATACATCACTCCAGTCACTGTTGCCAACAATGACTCTGACTCCGACGCAGAAAACTACGGAACCCTTGCCACCAAAATCGACAACACTTCTTACATCAAAGCCGCCCTCCTATGTGAAGGACATGCCCTTGAAATTGAAAGAATCCTCACAGAAAGAGGTGCCTTCCTGGCCCTCCTCCTCGTCAACATCATCCGTACTGCCGCCCTCATTGAAGCCACAGCCAATGAAACCACAGACACTACATATCGTCAACGCTTCCTACATCTTCAAAAACGCATTCGTTCTTATGCTATGCTGTTGCTTCCTGGTTCTTTTAAAAGTGATGTTGAAGAAGCTATTCACATGGTGGCCGAACGTCGAGCAGGCATTGCTCGACCTCCCTCTCCGCAGGAAGATACACCACTTCCTATCCCAGCACCCTCTTCTTCGTGCATGTATTCTAGTCTTGACGCCCTTGCTGGCTTATGCACTGCTGTCCAAGAGATCAGACAGCTCACCAACGCGGTCGTTGAAACCATCCAACAATCAGTCATTGAAACAAGAGCAGCCAGAAACTTAGTCGAAGAAGCTATCACCAATTTACAACAAATGCAAACTGACCTCACTTCCCCCCGAACCCCATCTCCTATTGAACAACCGACCTCACCGCCCCCCATCATAGTCTCCCATGACCATCCCGTGTGGCTATACGAGCCCTGCACAGAAGAGCAGTGCAAAGCTGCAAAAAGATTAGGGATTCCTATTGCTGAATTAATAGCACTCAGTCCTCGACTTCGCGACCTTCACATACACCCTCCCATGTCTATCCCGTCATCATTTGGTCCAATGGATCCTGTCTCGCCAGTCTTAGTAAAAGACTTTGGCACCACCTCTCCTTCCTCCTCCAATGAACTTCTTGCGGTTGCTGGAAGGGGGACCACTCCTGACCTCCCCGCATCCACATATGTGCTAACTAGTAAGCAACAAGCACAGCTTCGACGTGACAATGCCTTTGCCTTAAAACGCATGACACGACAGAAAGGGAAAAAGCGTGCTAGATCCACCAGTCCCAAACCTGTTATCTCACCGAGAACCTCCCAGCAGACCGTTTGTGTCTTTTCACTGTCGCTGGTGCACATATTACAGTGAACTATCTCCGTATTATACAAGTGAGCGGACATGCATAATATCCCGTATGATACGGGCCAGCGGACCATGGGCCCATGGTAGAAATATCCTCGTTCATGACGGATGGGCCGGGAGGAATATTATTCCCGATGACGGCGGGTGGGCCCATGCAAGGAATATGTAGAGTAGATGAGTGGGCCGATGTACATGAATATCCGGTAGACGGATGGGCCGAGGTAGTTAGATATTATGTAGATGGGTGTACCAAGGTAGATGTGTATCAGGTAGACAGGTATGTGAAGGGTACTTGTTATCACATACACGGGTGGGCCCAGACACATATTAGACGGTTGGGCCGAGAGTGTTATATAAAATATTGTATTAGACGGGTGGGCCGAGGGTGTTGTACAGTATATTATATCAGACGGGTGGGCCGAGGGTGGTATAAAATATAGACGGGTGGGCCCATGTGTATGATAATTGTAGACATGGCGGAGCTGAGGTAGTTGCATATCATCTGACTGGACCTTCAGACCTCTGCAGCTAGCTTGCTAACCCTATGCATATCCTAGCCCACCCTGAGCACAGCTCACCCACCACTATGTCCGGACTTTCCCTCCTCTGACATCTGAGACTTCCGATCCTCATCAATGTCCTAAATACTTCCCCTTGGATCCATGGAGCTTCACTTCTCTGGTCCTCCACTCCTACACTCCTCCACTCCTCCCTTTCCAGACCTCCTATCTCCGGACCTCCTATCTCCGGACCTATCCTACCCCACCCTTGACATCCTGTGGATCATCTGTCCCCATGGAGCTTCCCTCCTATCTTGCCCTGGACTTTGTCTGGCAGTCCGTCCTCCATTCCATTCTACTTGGGACTTAACCCAGTAGTCTTACCTGTATTTCCTGTCCTCCGGAAATAGTTCCTGCGTGGTTGCCATGATCCTCCAGTAGTCCGTCGGCGCACTATTGAGCAGTCTAGCCCTAGAGTTCCTCCGGAGTTCCCCTCTGGACTTCACTGGAACTCCCCCTCAGACTTCATGCAAAATTAGGGGCACATACTTGTATAAGGGGCACAGCGCACGAGCGGAGGTCAAGCCCTTATGATTTAGTTATGACACTCCAGTGAGACCCCATGCAAAGCTGGAATGTCTGAGTAGCCTCTGGTTTTGCATGGCTGTAACAGATTTGAGACAAAAAAGATATCTACCAAAAATGTGTGAATCAAATCTTTTGATTGCCTGACATTTGTCTGAGTCCTGAGTGCTGAATCCCAAGTGCCGAACCCCGAAATTGTGGACTACTGGGGTTCGGCACTCAGGATTTGGCACTTGGGACTCAGAAAAATGTGAGGCAATAAAAAGCTGAAACTCAAAACTCAAAACTTGAAACTTGCAAAAATGTATATCATGTAAAATGCCTATTTCCTCACACAGTTCACCGAGTGTCAAGTACCAAGACCCAGGACCCGAATCATGAATCCTTGGCAATGTAACAAGTGCCAAGTGCCGGAACCCGAACCCAGAACCTCAAAACTTAAAACTTGGAACTTGGAACTCACAAAAATGTGTATCATGTAAAATGTCTATTTCCTTACACAGTTCACCGAGTGTCAAGTACCAAGACCCGGGACCCAAATCCTGAATTCCTGGCTATATAACAAGTGCCGAGTGCCGGCACCTGAGCCCCGAACCCCAAAACTTCACACTTCAAACTTCAAAATTGAAACTTGCAAAATTCTGTATCATGTAAAATGTCTATTTCCTTGCAAAGTTCACCGAGTGTCAAGTACCAAGACCCGGGACCCGAATCCCGAATTCCTGGCAGTGTAACAAGTGCCAAGTGCCGGAACCTGACCCCCGAACCCCGAAACTTCACACTTCAAACTTCAAAATTGAAACTTGCAAAAATCTGTATCATGTAAAATTTCTATTTCCTTACACAGTTCACTGAGTGTCAAGTACCAAGACCTGGGACCCAAATCCCGAATTCCTGGCAGTGTAACAAGTGCTGAGTGCCGGAACCCGACCCCCGAACTCCGAAACTTCAAACTTCAAAATTGAAACTTGCAAAAAGCTGTATCATGTAAATTTTCTATTTCCTTCCACAGTTCACCAAGTGTCAAGTACCAAGACCCGGGACCCGATTCCCGAATTCCTGGCAGTGTAACAAGTGCCGAGTGCCGGAACCCGACCCCCGAACTCCGAAACTTCAAACTTCAAAATTGAAACTTGCAAAAAGCTGTATCATGTAAATTTTCTATTTCCTTCCACAGTTCACCAAGTGTCAAGTACCAAGACCCGGGACCCGATTCCCGAATTCCTGGCAGTGTAACAAGTGCCGAGTGCCGGAACCCGACCCCCGAACTCCGAAACTTCAAACTTCAAACTTTAAACTTCAAACTTCAAAATTGAAACTTGCAAAAAGCTGTATCATGTAAAATTTCTATTTCCTTCCACAGTTCACCGAGTGTCAAGTACCAAGACCTGGGACCCGAATCCCGAATTCCTGGCAGTGTAACAAGTGCCGAGTGCCGGAACCTGACCCCCGAACCCCGAAACTTCACACTTCAAACTTCAAAATTGAAACTTGCAAAAATCTGTATCATTTAAATTTTCTATTTCCTTGCACAGTTCACTGAGTGTCAAGTACCAAGACCCGGGACCCGAATCCCGAATTCCTGGCAGTGTAACAAGTGCCGAGTGCCGGAACCTGACCCCCGAACCCCGAAACTTCACACTTCAAACTTCAAAATTGAAACTTGCAAAAATCTGTATCATTTAAATTTTCTATTTCCTTGCACAGTTCACTGAGTGTCAAGTACCAAGACCCGGGACCCGAATCCCGAATTCCTGGCAGTGTAACAAGTGCCGAGTGCCGGAACCTGACCCCCGAACCCCGAAACTTCACACTTCAAACTTCAAAATTGAAACTTGCAAAAATCTGTATCATTTAAATTTTCTATTTCCTTGCACAGTTCACTGAGTGTCAAGTACCAAGACCTGGGACCCGAATCCCGAATCCCTGGCAATGTAACAAGTGCCGAGTGCCAGAACCCGACCCCCGAACCCCGAAACTTCAAACTTCACACTTCAAAATTGAAACTTGCAAAAATCTGTATCATGTAAATTTTCTATTTCCTTACACAGTTCACTGAGTGTCAAGTACCAAGACCCGGGACCTGAATTGCAAATTCCTGGCAATGTAACAAGTGCCGAGTGCCGGTAGCCAAACCCCGAACCCCGAAACTTCAAACTTCAAACTTCAAAATTGAAACTTGCAAAAATCTGTATCATTCAAATTTTCTATTTCCTTGCACAGTTCACCCAAGTGTCAAGTACTAAGACCCAGGACACGAATCCCAAATTCCTGGCAGTGTAACAAGTGCCGAGTGCCGGAACACAACCCCCGAACTCCGAAACTTCAAACTTCAAAATTGAAACTTGCAAAAATCTGTATCATGTAAATTTTCTATTTCCTTGCACAGTTCACCAAAATCCTGAATTCCTGGCAATGTAACAAGTGCCTCATGCCGGAACCCGAACCCTAAACCCTGAACCCCAAAATTTGAAACTTGAAACTTGAAACTTGAAACTGTATGCCAGGGTTTTGGGTCCCGGGTCTCGGTAGTTCACACTTTGTGAGTTTCGAGTTTTGGGTTTCTAGTTTTGGCACTCAGCACTCAGGACTCGGTACTCAGTGATTCAATAATTTGCTTCTGGCAGAGGTAACATTCATTGAAAAAAATTGTATATACATCTATCACTATGCAATTATGTCCACCTCCTCACAAGACCCTTTAACCTTCACCTCAACATCCAGTTCAATCTCGACCATCTTATCATGGATGCCCTCCTGTTGCTCCTCAATCATTTTTAAAGTTTTTCAATGTCTTATCATTGCATAAATGGCCAGTCCTGCTCAGACATCAACAGTAGTACACTCCCACATGTGTCATATGCAAAGGATCAGTTGTATATAGGCCACAAATCTGATATGTCATGTACAGGGGATATTTCTACTGATAAGAAGCCTACATAATAATCAAGCTTGTGATAAGTGATCTGATGCGTGATTTACCTCTCATATATGTCCCTAATGATGTATTTGAAGTTTTAGAAAGATCCATGAAGGACTGACTGAATGATAAGTAAAATGACATATGTGTGAAAAGTGACAATTGACATCTTTTTACACAAAGTCACATTTATATATGGTACAGTTTAAATATTTCATTCAAAATATGTAAGATACATGTTAGACTACTAAAGGAACCTATACTGCATATTGCCCTGAGGTTGGAGGGTGGTGGAAGGGATGTGGTGTATATCTCAGTTGACCCAGCGTCAAAGTCCTACAACTGCCCAACTGACCATTTTCGATATTTTGGGACTTTGAACTTTCCCACAGTCAATTTCTTATCTATTTCACTCCATCAGCACTCAATTCTTGTTGGATGGTTTTATAAATTTAGATATATCATAGTGAATGTATTTTAAATCTACTCCAGGTGTCTGATTAATAAACTTTGATGTTTTGAAAGTATGGGCTCCTTATCAGTAGAAATAGTAAGCATTCACACTAGTTCAAAACTCCGGCCTATTTTAAGCTGATCCTTGTCATACAAAGCAAGTATATATGGTATTATAATGATATATGAAGAGGCTGTATTATTTATGCAAGAGTAAGATACTGAAAACATCAAAAGTGTGAGAAATGCGACTTTCTATGTTTTTGTTCTTGGATGTTGAGGTGAAGGTTAAAGGGTCTTGTGAGGAGGTTGGCATAATTTCATAGTAATTGATGTATATACAATTTTTTTCAATGAATGTTACCTCTGCCAGAAGCAAATTATTGAATCACTGAGTGCTGAGTGCCGAAACTCAAAACTGTTATGGCCATGCAAAACCAGAGGCAATTCAGAAGTTCCAGCTTTGCATGGGGTCGTACTGGAGGGTCATACTAATTCATGGGGGCTTGGCCTCAGCTTGTGGCTGTGCCCCTTGCCTGAGTACATGCCCCTAATTTCATATGAAGTCCAAAGAGGAGTTCTTGTGAAGTCCGAGGGAGAACCTTGGAGGAACTCTTGGGCTGGATTGCTCCATAGAGTGCCAATAAACTTCTGGAGAAGTGTAGAAAACTATGCCGCAGGTAGGCGGAGATAGAGGTAAGACTACTGGGACAAGTCCCAAGTAGAATGGGTGAAGGGAAGACCACTGGATGAAGTCTAGGGCAGGATTGGAGCAAGGCTCCAGGGGGAAATATGATCCACAGGAGGTCAAGGATAGGATAGGACAGGACAAGAGGTCCGGAGATAGGAGGTCCGGAGGATGAGGAGTGGAGGAACACAGAAATGGAGGAGTGGAGGAGTGGAGAAACAGAGGAGCGGAGCTGTGTGGATTTGGGGGGAAGTATTGCCCTACTATGGAGGAGTAGGTCCGGAGATTATGTAAGGAAGGTACAGGCTACTACGGATGAAGTCCGGAGTAGAAACAAACAGAGGAAGACTACCAAAGGTAGAGCTGGAGGTGAACAGAGATAAAGACTGGAGTTCGGACAAAGTTCGGAAAGTATAATATAACAAAGGGTCAAAGGTCCGGCCTAGGGAATACTAATTTTACATGATATACATTTTTGCAAGTTTCTGTCACATACCATATTTCACACCCCATCTCCACTATGATCTCTGGCCCTGATCTCCATATTTCCGGACCTCTGGACCTCCACAGCTAGCCTGCCAACCCTAAATTTGGGATTTGGGTCTCAGGTCTTGGTACTCAACACTCGGTGAACTGTGTAAGGAAATAGAAATTGTACATGATACAGATGTTTGCGAGTTTTGAAATTTCAAGTTTTGGGTCTCGGGCTTCGGCACTCAGCACTCAGCACTCAGCACTCAGCACTTCATACATTGCCAGGAATTCAGGATTTGGGTCTCAGGTCTTGTTACTTGACAATTGGTGAACTGTGTAAGGAAATAGAAAATTTACATGATATACATTTTGTGAGTTTCAAGTTTTAAATGTGTGGATCAAATTCCTTTTATTGTCTCACATTTTTCTGAGTCCCGAGTGCAGAATCACGAGTGCCAAACCTCGAAATTGTGGACTACCAGATGTCAGAGTTCGGGGTTCAGCACTAAAAATGTGTGGGTCAAAGTCTTTTTATTGCCTCACATTGATTCACACATTTTGAGTGCCAAACCCTGAACCCCGGCACCTGGCACTCAGGACTCGACACAAAATGTAAAGAATTTAAAACCTATCTGTTGAGTCACCTTGTGCCGGGTGCCGGTAACAATGTGAAACATATCAATCCATACATCTTAAGTGCCGAACCCCGAACCCGGCACCCGGGACTCGGGACTCATCACCATGTGAAAAATATTGATCTACATATTTTAAGTGCTGAACCCCAACCCCTGGCACCCAGGACTTAGAACAATGTGAGGCAATACAGAGATATTGATTCACACATATTGAGTGCCGAACCCCAAACTCTGGCACCCGGCACTCAGGACTCGGGCCTTGGGACTCATAACAATGTGAAAGATATCAATGCACATATTTAGACACCAAACCCTGAACTCCGGCACCCGGCAGTCGGGAATCGGGACTCAGCCCTCATAACAATGTGAGAGATATTGATCCACATATTTTAACACCGAACCCCGAACCCCAGCACCTGGGAGTTAGAACAATGTGAGGCAATCCAAAGATATTGATTTACACATGTTGAGTGCCAAACCCCAAACTCCGGCACCCGGCACTCGGGGATCAGGATTCGGGACTCATAACAATGTGAAAGATATCGATCCACATATTTTATGTGCTGAACCCTGAACTCCAGCACCCGGGAGTTAGAACAATGTGAGGCAAAACACAGATATTGATTTACACATGTTGAGTGCCAAACCCTGAACTCCGGCACCCGGCACTCGGGACTCAGGCCTTGGAACTTATAACAATGTGAAAGATGTCGATGCACATATTCTATCACCGAACCCCAAACCCGGCACCCGGGAGTTAGAAATATGTGAGGCAATACAAAGATATTGATTTACACGTGTGGAGTGCTGAACCCCGAACTTCGGCACCTGGCAGTTGGGAATCTGGACTCGGGACTCATAACCATGTGAAAGATATTGATCCACATATTTAACCACCCAACCCCGAACCCCAGCACCCAGGAGTGAGAACAATGTGAGTCAATACAAAGATATTGATGTACACATGTTGAATGCCGAACCCCGAACTCCGGCACCCGACACTCGGGACTCGGGACTTGATACTCATAACAATGAGACAGATATCGATCCACATATTTTAACACCGAACCCCGAACACCGCCACCCGTGAGTTAGAACCATGTGAGGCAATACAAAGTTGAGTCCCGAATTACGATCACTGAGTGCCGGGTTACCATGTGAGGCAATACAAAGATATTGATTTACACATGTTGAGTGCTGAACCCCGCACTCCGGCACCTGGGAGTTAGCACAATGTGAGGCAATACCATGATATTGATTTACACATGTTGAGTGCCGAACCCCAAGTGCCGGAGCTCGGGGTTTGGCAGTCAAAACAATGTGAGGCAATACCATAATATTGATTTACACATGTTGAGTGCCGAACCCCGAGTGCCGGAGCTCGGGGTTCGGCAGTCAAAACAATGTGAAAGACCTCGATCCACATATTTTATGTGCCGAACCCCGAACTCCGGCACTCGGGACTTCCAAGCTCCAGCACCCGGGAGTTAGCACAATGTGAGGCAATACCATGATATTGATTTACACAAGTTGAGTGCCGATCCCCGAGTGCTGAGTCCCGAGTGCCGGAGTTCGGGGTTCGGCACATAAAATATGTGGATTGAGGTCTTTCACATTGTTTTGACTGCCGAACCCCGAGCTCCGGCACTCGGGGTTCGGCACTCAACATGTGTAAATCAATATTATGGTATTGCCTCACATTGTGCTAACTCCCAGGTGCCGGAGCTCGGAAGTCCCGAGTGCCGGCGCTCGGGGTTGGCAGTCAAAACAATGTGAAAGACCTCGATCCACATATTTTATGTGCCGAACCCCGAACTCCGGCACTCGGGACTCAGGACTTCCGAGCTCCGGCACCCGGGAGTTAGCACAATGTGAGGCAATACCATAATATTGATTTACACATGTTGAGTGCTGAACCCCGAGCTCCGGCACCCGGCACTCGGGGATCGGCACTCAACTTGTGTAAATCAATATCATGGTATTGCCTCACATTGTGCTAACTCCGGGTGCCGGAGCTTGGAAGTCCCGAGTCCTGAGTGCCGGAGTTGGGGTTCAGCACATAAAATATGTGGATTGAGGTCTTTCACATTGTTTTGACTGCCGAACCCTGAGCTCCGGCACTGGGGTTCGGCACTCAACATGTGTAAATCAATATCATGGTATTGCCTCACATTGTGCTAATTCCCGGGTGCCGGAGCTTGGGGTTCGGCACTCAACATGTGTAAATCAATATCATGGTATTGCCTCACATTGTGCTAACTCCTGGGTGCCGGAGCTCGGGGTTCGGCACTCAAAACAATGTGAAAGACCTCAATCCACATATTTTATGTGCCGAACCCCGAACTCGGCACCCGGCAATCGGGACTCGGGACTTGGTACTCAATAACAATGTGAATGATATCGATCCACATATTTTAACACCGAACCCAAAACCCGCCACCTGGAGTTACAACTATGTGAGGCAATACAAAGATATTGATTTACACATGTGAGTGCCGAACCCGAGCTCCGGCACCTGGGAGTTAGCACAATGTGAGGCAATACCATGATATTGATTTACACATGTTGAGTGCGAACCCCAAGTGCCGAGCTCGGGTTCGGCAGTCAAAACAATGTGAAAGACTCAATCCACATATTTTATGTGCCAAACCCTGAACTCCGGCACCGGCACTCGGGACTTGGTACTCATAATGTGAAAGATCTTGACAACATATTGTCAGTGCTGAACCCTGAACCCCGGCACCCAGCATCAAGACTCGGGACTCGGGACTCAGAACAATGTGAGGCAATAGACACCTATTGATCCACACATTCTAAGTGCCGAACTCCGAACTCCGAAATCTGGTAGTCTACTATTTAGGGGTTCGCAGTTCAGTACTCGGGCTTTTGCACTTGAGACCAAAAACAATGTTAGGCAATAAAATGACTTTGATCCACACATTTTTGGTAGATATCTTTTTCATCTCAAATCTTGAATCTCGAGTGCTGAACCCCGAATCCGAAATCTGGTAGTCTACAATTTCGGGGTCCGGTCCTCGGGACTCAGACACATGTCAGGCAACAACAAAACTTTGATCCACACATTTTTGGTAGATGTCTGTTTTGTCTCGAATCTCGAGTTTCTAGTTTCTAGTTTCGGTACTCTGCACCCGCACCCGGCACTCGGCACTAGATGACTCCACACATGGACTTTAAATCTTTCACCTTGTGTGTTGTGTTTCAGGTGTCCGGGTATCCGGAATTCAGGAAATCTCTAGTTTGAATCTCCAGTTTCGAGTTCCTGGATTCGGGACTTGGCACCCGGCACCCGGCACCTCAATTATCGATGAATGTCAGACATGATGAATTCAGGTTTTCGTGCTTCAGGGTTTAGATTTTGGTGGTCGATGGTAGGTATATGCACTCATAGGGTGCATGTATCCTATGTGTTTGATTCTCTGGTGGCTACATCAGCTGTACGTCTTTATGATACATATCTAGGCCCACCCGTATATGTAATATATTTTACCTCGGCCCACCCATCTATGTAAAATTCCCCCACGTCGGCCCACCCGTCTATGCAATAAATATTTTACTGCACCCTCGGCCCACCCATCTATGTAATACACCCCACGTCAGCCTACCCGTATATGTAATATTCTCTCCCCTCGGCCCACCCGTATATGTAATATTCTCTTACCTCGGCCCACCCGTCTATGCAATAATATTTGCCTTGCATCTCTCTTCAGCCCAGCTGTCTATAATATCCTACTCTACATACTACCCAGATGGGCCCACCCATCTCTGTCGGGGATGATATCCCCCTGGCCCATCCGTCAACATCAGAAATCATGTTTCCCTCGGCCCACCCGTCTCTCCCACAAATACAAGTCTCCCGGCCCACCCGTCTCCATCGGAAATAATTTTCCCCCCGGCCCATCCGTCAACATCGAGGATATACATAACCTCGGCCCATCCGCTGGCCCGTCTTTGACGGGATATTATGTTGGTCGGGTGACCCGTATAGTACGGAGTTTGTCACTGAAGGGGCTCGAAAAGTAACGCGGCCTTCTGTGCTGTTTCCTTGCACCGCTCGCAACCTTACCGCTACTGCTGACTTTACTGCTTGATATCACTCACTTGATGCTACATTTTCAAGTGTTTCTCAACCATGGTAGCACGCTACATATGACACTAGTTCCGGCAGCATCATCGCTGACCACAGCAACTTACCACTGACTATGGCGCTACTTTCACTCACTGGTTTGACTTGGACTCGACTATACTCACAGGCATCCCTTTAGGGTCGAACACTCTTGCTTTGCAAGTGAAGCAGACTAGATGGAGTGCAAGACCACACATACTAACTTAGGAGGTAGTTTATCTACAGCCCCGGTTAGGTTGTATCTTTACACCGCACTACCAGCGGTTCAGCTATTGTTAATGGCACCAAGTACAGACACCGCTACGCTACCCACAGCACTACTGCACGAGGATATGGCACCCTTGCCAGTCCAAGTGCTCAATCAAAAGTTAGTCCTGAATGAACCATGCTATACTGATGAAAACTGCATTTTTGTCATATACCATACTTCTGATCCCAGATCCGACCATATCTGATCAGATCCAATCGATTCTATTTCCGTCCGGTCCACAGATCTGTCTGGATCACCCATCCAAATGTGCCCACTTCTTGCACTCTAACTCCCTTGTGTATATCTGCTTCTATCTCCTTTCGTCATTCCTCCTGTTTCCGATATTCCGGCTGTGTATACTTCCGTCCTGTGTCACTGATCTGTTACCTGTGTTTCATTTCCGATTCATGCTTACTGATCTGCTGTGCATTAACTAATAGACTTCCATTACACTTTGTACATAGCCCTCGGTCCCGGACTTGTTGATTATCCGTATTAGATACTTACAGTATATAAATCACTTGTAGATCTCCATAGAACCTTAGTTAAAATATCATCTTAGATCTGCTCATTCTGCTTCCTTTGGACTTGAGTCACTTTCTGCTCTAGTCATCTTCCGAGACTTGGGATTGATTCCTTTAAAGTCTATATCTC